>JADMLD010000002.1:0-26938 GCA_017589585.1 Phylloscopus whistleri
AGGGCTGCCACATGGCCTTGGGGCTGCCCTGCAGCCTCCTGGGGAAGTTCCCTGAGGGTCAGAGCACTCAGTGCCCAGACTCCTTTCCTGTGCTGCTGTGTCCCCTGGGGCTGCAGAGCTCTCCTGGCTCACAGCAGACATTCAGTCCTTGACCTCGGTGACCCCACCCTGGCCAGGCCTGTGCCCAGGGAGCTCCACTCCCTGCTGCTCCCTGGCACACACGGTCCCTGCAGGTGCCCTGTGCTCTCCTGGCAGCTCCCAAGGCCCTCCAGACAAACATTCCCCTGCCATCAGCCCTGGCACAAGCTGCAGAGCCCCAGGAAGGTTCAGCACAGACCCTTCACCATCTGATGGGCCCTGGCCACCAACAAGCAGAGCCTGACCCAGACCTGAGTCCCCTGAAGGCCACCCTGGGACCCTGATTTCATCCCACTGAGCCCTGGGAGAACAAGGAACACAAGGAGCCTCTCCAGAGTCTGTTCCTGGGGCCTGTTGCTGAGAGGGACTGTGCAGGGAGAGCAAAGCCTTCCTGGGCTGCCCTCAGGAGATGCCCTTGGCTGCTGGAGCTGCTGTGCTGGAGCCCAGCTGTGTCCCAGCAGTGCCCATGGCCTGGCCCTGCCTGTGCTCACAGCACGGACACGCAGCAGGACAGTGACCAAGCTGCCACAGCACTGCGGCCTCACAACCACAGAAGGGCTGGCAAGGAGAGGCTGGAGCTGGGAAGAGCAGCTGTGGGAAGAGGCAGGGCCATTGTCCCTGGCTGTGCTGCTGTGCTGGGAGTCTCTGCCCTCCACTCCTCTCACAGGCACTGCCCCTGCAGAGACAGAGAGGGGCTGAGGGAACATCTTGGGCACCCAGGGCAGAGCAGGAGACTTTATTTGACATCAATGCACAGTGATCAGGGCTCCTTACTGTCTATGCTTAACACAGGCACGGTAGGTGCTGATGTAGCAATACTGTGACTAATGGCATCTCTTTATGAAAAATATTAGAAAAGAAAAAGAAAAAGAAAAAGAAAAAAGAAAAAGAAAAAAAAAAAGAAAAAGAAAAAGAAAAAGAAAAAGAAAAAGAAAAAGAAAAAAGAAAAAGAAAAAGAAAAAAGAATTATTACACCAAAGAGAATAACAAACAAGAGACGTGGACAAGGCAGACTGGGCCTGGAATGAGTTCCATTCTGAATGCTGTGCAGAAACAAAGAGGCACTTGATTGTTTCTGAAAAGCACAGAGTGGTCATATTCCTCAGGGCATCCTCCAGCTCCTGGTTCCTCAGGCTGTAGATGAGGTGGTTCAGTGTTGGAGGCAGCAGCGAGCACAGAAGTGACAGTGCCAGACCCAGGGATGGGCACCAGGCTGGCACAGGTGACCTTGAGGCTCTGCAGGGCTCAGGCCCAGCGGCTGTGCCAGAGTCAGGGCTGAGCTCACACTCTGTGGGCTGGGGCAGAGCCCAGGCAGAAATGAGCCCTGAGCCAGCAGCTCTGCAGTGGTAGCCACCAGGCCGGGTGGCCAAGGGAGGCTTCTGGCCATGCCCTGGAAGCAGCTGCTGCTGCCCAGGGGCCTTTGGTGCCTCAGGCTCTCCCTGGCACAGCTCCCAGCACGGCACTCTGCACTTGTGCCCAAGCCCTTCACTCTGCTGGGGCTGGCCTGGGGCTTTTCCTGCAGTGGGATCTGCCCTTGTCCTGGCACAGGAAAGGCAGTTCCTGCTGGAGCAGGAGGCTCTGCCTGCAATGGGCTCAAACAACCCCAACAAGGCCCTGTTTGCAAAGCCCCCAGTGGGAAATGAAGAAGGGGATCATGCTGCTTTGGGGGTGAAGAATACTGAAAGCAGCCTGACTCCTCCATCCCAAAGTTCCACATGCTGAGAGGGAGCTGAAGCTGTGGCAGAGCTGCTAAAATCCCCAGAGAAAGCAACAACCCAGTGACACCACTGAGAGCTTCTGCAGAGCTGCTGAGCTGGCACAGCCTGGGCACATCTGACTGACAGGGCAGCACTTCAGACTGGAAAAGCCCCGTCCCAAATTTTAACTGCAGCATCTCCTGACATTTCCCTTCTTGGGGGGATGTGGAGATTCCCCCCTGGAGTGGGGACACCCCTCAAGGTCACTGCCTGAGGCTGAGCTAAAGAGATTTGCCCACGGTTGTTGGTCTGGGGGAGTGACACCCATCTCTGGTTAATAACTGGTTTTGCTTTAATCCAATTGCTTCAAAATTGCTTCCTAGAACACTAGCTTAAAATAGATGCTATAGCTCCTGAACAGTGGAGTAAGTAATTCTGATTAGGACCTTTTTGTCTAATCATGATCATAATCAGTCATATCTATATGTCCATAAATACTTCTGGTTTGCCATCCTTAGTGTTGTGGGACAAAGATGTACAAAGGTTCAATTCCACCTGTGTAATCCTTTAGGCATAAATCCTTGAGAACGTCTGGGGCTGGGCTTGGATCCAGGCACTGCCAGGATCCTCTCCCAGAAGGAGTTTAGAAAGCCTGGGGGTCCTGGTTTGGGTCCTTTGTGAACCTCATGACCCAACAGGAGCTTCTCTAATAAACTTTGCCTGAAGCTGCCACTCTGCCCATGACAGGAACCCCTGTGAGTGTCTGTGACATCCCAGCTCTTTGGCAGCCTGGACACTCCTGGGATGTCCCCATGGAGCCCCTGGGAGTGTCGGTGACCTTGCTGTTCTTTAGGAGCACAGGGATGTCACCACTGCACTCCTGCCACTGCCTGGGACAAATTGGCTCCTTGGCAGGGTACAGACACCTCTGGTGTCACTGTGCAGCCCTGGGACTGTCACCTCATGACCCTTAAAGAGATTAAGGTGCCCTGGGATGTCACCATGGAGCCCCTGTGGCTGAGTGTGACCAAACAGATCTTCAGGAGCCCAGAGACCCCTCAGATGCCACCATGGAGCCCCTGGGCCTGCACGTGAGCTCACAGCTCTTGAGCAGCTGGAAACCCCTGGAATCTCTTCAATCTGCTCTGCTGAGGATGGAGCCTCAGCAACTTGGAGTTTCCCTGATGAATTTTAGCTCTCCTGAGGCTTGTTCAGTCTTCAGCTCTTCAGTTCAGGAATTCAGTGCCAAAGGCTCATTAACATTCCAAAGCACTCTAACAAGAAAAGCCTCTGGGAATAATTTAATTTCAAGTCTTCAATTCTTCTGTGCTTCATTGTACAGATTTCAGAGGTGTATTCAAACAGAATACACTGTATATTAAAAAAAAAAAACGCAGAGTTTTTTTGTCCTGTTTAGTTTTGTTTTCCTGATTAGACAAAATGGTCTTAATCAGAATTATTTACTCCACAGTATAGGAGCTGTTCCATCTCTTTTAACACAATGCTCTAGGAAGAAATTTTGAAGCAATTTGATTAAAGCAAAACCTGTTATTAACCAGAGATGGGTGTCCTCCAGACCAACGACCGTGAGCAAATCTCTTTAAGATTTAGCACAAAATCATTCATTTATCACGGGGCTGAGATGCAGCTGCCCCAGCGGTGCCTCCGAGCTGGCAGGGCCATGGTCACTCAGGGTCAGTGGCCGGGCAGTTCTGTTGACTGGACACGGGTCTGGACACTTCCCTTGGAGCATCTCCAGGCATGGAATGTTGGGGCTGTCACTGCTGTGGTGTCACAGAGAGGGGAACGCTGGGCTGCCCTGCTCCTGCCCCAGCCCAGCAGCTCTGCCAGCTCCTGCTGGGGACAGCAAGGCTGAGCCAAAGGGTGAGAATTGCAGAAGGGGCTGAGCTGGGAGGGACCCACCGGGATCATGGAGTCCAACCCCCGGCCCTGCACAGACACCCCAACAATCCCAGCCTGGGCATCCCTGGGAGCGGTGTCCAAAGGCTCCTGGAGCTCCAGCAGCCTCGGGGCCGTGACCATTCCCTGGGGAGCCTGGGCAGTGGCTGAGCCCCCTCTGGGGGAAGAAGCTTTTGCTGCTCTCCAGCCCAGCCCTGGCCTGGCCCAGCCCCAGCCATTCCCTCGGGTGCTGTCCCTGCTCCCCCGGGGCAGAGGTGGGAGCTGCCCCAGCGCTGCCCCTCGGGAGGAGCCGCAGCCCCCGGGGAGCTCTGAGCTCCGTCTGCTGGGCTGCGGCCGAACCGAGCCAGCGCCCGCAGAGCTGCGGGGAAAGGTCCTGCCCCTGGCTCAGGGCTGGGCCGGGGCCACGGGGAGAAAATCAACTTCCAACTTCTGCCAGGGAGGAGCAGCAATTCTTGGGTGACAGAGACTCTTTCCAAGGGCCTGCAGGGACAGGACAAGGGGGAATGGCTCCCCACTGCCTGAGGGCAGGGTTGGATGGGATGTGGGGAAGGAATTCTTCCCTCTGAGGGTGCTGAGGCCCTGGCACTGGTTGCCCAGAGAAGCTGTGGCTGCCCCATCCTTGGAAGTGTCCAAGGCCAGGCTGGATGACACTTCCTGCCCAGGAGCGGTGGGATGTGGTGGGGTGAGGATTGTGAGGGAAGGATGGGGTCTGGTCAGCTGAAATCTGAGGATGATGAGGCCGAGTGAGACCCTGACCCTGAGTGGATTCTGGGGTATCCCACATTCCTGAAGGAATTCCAGGGTATCTCCTGTTCCAGTACACACGAGGTCATGGTGTACAGGATTAGGTACAGCCCCAGCCTGCCTCCCTGGGACTCTCAGAGGGCTGATGGGGGTTGTGCTCTCTGGGGGACGCAGTGCTGAGACCCCTCTGCTGTCTCCATCAGGTTCTTCTTCCCCAGCTGGTCCGGCCTGGGACAGTCCCAGCACTTCCAGCTGCTGAATGACCGGACCAGGCCTGTCCTGACAACCCCATCACTGATTACCCTTTCACCCAGGTGAGCCCTGCCAGGCTGCCTCCTCACCCTGCTCCTCCTTCTCCTTCTCCTCATCCTCCTCCAGTGCCCACCAGTACCTGGGGGATGTGGATCCTCTTACCTGCTCACCTGGAGCTGCTCGTGGCCATCCCACAGTGGGCACAGGGCACCCCAGGTTGCCAAGATGGGGTCACTGTGTCCCCTGAGGGGGACGTGCCCCAGGGACAGAGGCAGGGAAGCAGCAGGAAACCAGAGCCCAGGGCAGGGTGTGACTCACGTGGGCACTGGGACACGAGGACAATGTGAGCACAGGCCAGGGATCTTGGGGTGCCACAGGCATCCTGGCACAGCAGGAGATGGGAGAACCCCCTCCAGCCCTTGTGCCCTGCCAAGTCCTGCAGGGATTTGCTTGGGGCTGCAGCGCCGTGGGGCTGAGCCTGCCCACTCAGGAGGAGGGGCTGAGCCTGGCCTTGCTGGACATGCTGCACATGGCCAAGGAGGAGAGGCAGAGCCCTGGACAGGTCTGCAGCCAGGTCAGGTGAGATGGGGTCTGGGGGGACAGGGTGGCACCCATGGGACAGCCCAGAATCACTGGGACAGCCCGGCATCCATCAGGATGGCCTGGCAGCCATAGGGACATTGTGACAGCTGTGGGGACAGCCTGGCATCCATCAGGTCAGCCTGGCACCCATGGAGGCAATGTGACACCTCTAGGGACAGCCCAGCACCTACTGGGACAACCTGAAACCCGTGGGGGCAGCCTGGCATTGCTGGGACAGCCTGGCATTGCTGGTATGATATGTGGGGTTGTGTTTTGTGTCAGGTAGGAAAAGGTGGCCTGTGTAGTTGTAATTGTGAAATGTGTGGAACAAGGCCATGAGGCTGTTATAAAAATGAGTTTTAATCAGCAAAAAAACCAAACAAAAAGCATGGGAAGAGGCCTTTAGATAAACACTTTGCTTGCTTATAAGTGAATAATGCAGACTTTAAAGTTTTCACAGTATAAGTTTTAAGTTTTCTTTAACATGTAGTATAGAAGGATGCAGGAGTCTTTATTATTTGCTTAAAAATAACATTATCATTTAAGCTGCTTTGTAACAAGAAGCTTTGAACTATAGCTTTAGAAAATATAAAAGGAGTTGTAATCACCTAAATAAAAGAAGGAAGTGATCTTATCCCAAGCTAAGAATTGATAATCCTGAAAAAGAAAACTGGACAATCCTGGGAAGGGAAGCTAGACATCACCTGCACTGATTTACGATCCTGGAGAGGAAAGCTGGATCTCACCATCACTGATGTATGCTTCTGAAGAATGGAAGCTGGACATCATCTTCACTAATTTACAACTTTAGGGTATAGAAATTCAATGTCATCAATAGGAACTGATCACAATGGGGTATAGAAATTAAAATTCAGAAATAGAAACTAGGAGGAAATCATAAAAAAACCCTGCCGAGAAATGCTTATGAAGATGCTCAATAAGTACCAGCAAAAATTTGTAGCCGGCGTGCAGCTGGAGGGCAGACCCCCACTGTACCCAGCACACTGCTTTGCTCACATTTTACCATTTGAAACAATGAATAAATAAATTGATTGTTGCTTGTTATATTGGCTGAGTCTGATGCCTCAGGTTATGGGGTCTCACTGCCTTGTTTTAATGGGCAGGCTGCTTTTTGTTACAGAGGGATTGGGGGCAGGGTAGTTTGGATTCATGTCTCCAAGGACACTCTCCCTGAGCTCCAGGCCCCGAAGATAAACGACGTGGAAGGATGGAACACCGTCATCGTCATTTGGAGTCATCGATTGGATAACGAACGGGGCATAGGCAAACAGACTGGAACTTAGAAAAGGGGGGGAGTTCGACGGGTCGGCCTCCTTAGCTCGTGGCTTGGAGCGCCCTAGGCAGTCACTGTGGTGGCTGCCGGGGCAGGCCTTGCAGGCCTAAAATAAATGCACTTCAAACTTACCCTGACCAGCCTCTGCCTCTGCTTTCTGTTGTCACAGGCAACAGTTTTGGCAACCCAGGTGGGACGGAGGATTGGAGCTGCTGGGAACCCTAGAGACCAAAGCGATTTTTGGCGGAGGTCCCAAGGCGCCGGCACAAGAACCCTGGAGGCAGGGTCGCGTGAGTGATTGGGTGAAAGGGTGGCTTGTTCAGCGGCTGGGTTGCTCGCTGGGATCTTTGTAAGATCTGTTTTTGCTGCAGACCTAGGCAGAGCTTTTGAAGTCCCTAGCCTGGCGTGGGGGAAGGGTTACCTCCCTATTAGGCTGCTGGTATCCTGAAGCCAAGTTGTGGCGTAGGGGATATTTGTTTGGGCTATAGCTCTGAAGGTTGTGAGTTCTAACCCTAGCTTGGGTGACTGCTTTTGGTTGGGATCCGGCCTGGGGGAAGGGTTACCTCCCTATCAGGCTGCTGCTATCCTGAAGCCGAGGTGCGGCGCACGGGATAACTGTTCAGGCTATAGCTCTGAAGGTCGTGCTCAGGTGTGATTGTTTTTGGTTGAGATATCAGAATGGGGTGTGTGCACTCTGCTGAAAGTGCTAATAACCCAATTCCTAGAGGTAGTCCTTTGGGTTTAGTCTTAAGAAACTGGACGAAATGGGTCGGGGAAGATTCCCCGCTTCTAAAGTCTAAACTGATTAGGCTTTCTGAGACATTATGGCCGACATATACATTAGATAATGGGGAGGCATGGCCTCAATTTGGGAGTTTAGATAAAGGGTTAATATCTAGTTTGATGTCATGCTTGCGTGAAGATAGGTGCTTTGAGGAATTGAAATACGCACGTCTGTTTATGGTCTTGGCTTGTGAACGGGCTCAGAATAGCAAAAGGGAAAATATTATGGTTGTGCGGAATAAAAAGGAGAAGCCGTTTCTCCGCAGTATGTGTAATAAAGACCAACCAGAGGATTTGCTAGCCCCTGCCTTGAGGGCTGGGTCCGGCCGAGCTGCAGCCCCCCCTCCCCCGCCGCCACCGTCCTATTCGCAGTCAAGGGGCCGGGCCGGGCCCCGGACAGTGAAAAAGGAGGAGGAGGAATTGCGGCAGCAACTGTCTCCGTCCTTATCCATCTCACCCCCCCGAAGGGCGGGAAAAGGGGGGAGGGAAGGCCAGCGGCAGCAGCTTCTGGCCCCATCCCGAAAAGGGGGAGCCAAAGGTAAGGAATCTCGCAGGGATAGTGTGGAATGTGCGAGCTGTAGGGGGAGGGATCCCTCCCCCGCTCCCGGGCCTGTCCGTGGCCATAGCAATCCTGAAGGCCAAGGAGCTGTCTCGGGAGATAATGTAGTTAGAGGCAAACGGACAGCAGGCGGGACCCACCGCCGCACTCGTAGCCTTGCCTGGATTGGAAGTAAAGCCACGCTGCTAGTTACCACAGAATCTGATAGCTCCAGCTCAGACAGCTCTGAGGACGAGGAAGGCGAAGAGGAAACAGACGAAATTACAAACAGGCGTAAAAGAGAGAGAATAGCAAAGAGAGCTATCAGAGAGCAAAGCCCAATTGCCCGCCGTACTAGGAAAGGGAGGAGGGAAAGGGAGCTGGTTTTTCAAGCTCCATTAAGACAAGCAGTTGGCAATCAGGGGCGAGTGTACGTGAAAGTTCCTTACTCCCTCATAGAATTAGAACAGTGGACATCTACAGTAAGGAGGTACAAAGAGAATCCAGACAAGGTGGCCCAATTAGTGGAAAGGGCTATCAATTCCCAAAATCCTGATTGGGTTGACTTAAATTCCATACTCGATGCATTACTCGATCCCACGGAAAGACGAATGATTAATAAAGCTATCACCACTTTTGCGGAAGGGGGCATAGCCAGTGGAGTGCTTCAGGGTACTGTCACTCAGATCTTCCCCCTAGAAAACCCAGAGTGGGATCCCAATACCCCCGATCAGTTGGCACGATTAAAACGATATCAAATCCTCATGATGTATGGATTGAAGCATAGTGTCCCCAAGGCTAGAAACTGGTCAAAACTCTATGAAGTCGGGCAAAATTATGATGAATTGCCTACTGATTTTTTGAACCGACTAAGGGAGACCGCCATCAAATACACGGATTTAGATCCTGAGTCAGGTGATGGAAAAGCACATTTAGTTTCGCTGTTTATGGGCCAAGCTTCGAACGATATAAGAAGGGAACATTGGATGACTCACCAATTCCTTTATATGCCCAGCTTCCCCAAACCACTGCTGGGCAGGGACTTATTAGAAAGATTGGGGGTAGAAATTAAGTTTAGGAGGGGGAAGGGCGTACAAATCGTAATCCCTGAATCTAAATTTGTCCAAGTTGCGGCACTCTTTGTGCAGGAAAAACACGATGAAATCCCCGTTGAAGTTCAAGATGCAGTAAATCCAATAATAGGGCCCGATGACGTCCCAGGAAGATCTAAACAAGCAGAACCGGTGAGGGTTGCACTCAGACCAGGAGCCACACCGGTGAGACAAGAACAATATCCCTTAAAATTGGAGAGCCGTAAGGGATTAGCCCCTATTATTGAAAATTTCCTACAACACGGTTTGTTGGTGTCATGCGAATCCGAGGTTAATATCCCCATTTTAGCTATTACCCTTTCAAAGTTACAAGCAGGCTTGACCAAACTTCCCCAGATCCAGCGGTGGAAATACCTACTGGTGATAGTAGATCGTTTGATTCACTGGGTCAAGGCTTTACCTGCTGTAAGGGCCACGGCCAATACTGTTCCCAAGATGTTGTTAGAACAAATTATTCCCCAGTATGGGATGGTGAACAGGATTGATTCAGACAGAGAGGGAGACACATTTCACTTCCAAGATATAATGCACTTTCAACAGATAATGCAAGCACTGGGAATAAAATGGGATTTAAATACACCATGGCACCCTCAAAGATCCGGATGGGCTGGGAGGATTAAACCGGCCCTTAAAAGAACCTTGACTAAGTTAATGATTGAGACTCAAATGTCTTGGATAAGATGTTACCCCTAGCATTACTACGGGTCAGAACACAACCTTGGTCCTACCTAGCTATATCCCCCCTTATGAGATGATGTTTAAGTTACCTTTTCTAGCTTCAACCCATGAACTTGCGACCTGTGAGGAGAGGGAAGTAAATGTCATGAAATATGTTAAAATCAATAGCCCAAAATTTAGAGGACTTAAGGAAACAAAGAATGATTCCCCAAACTACCTTTCTAGACTTCAAGATACATCACATAAGACCTGGGGATTGGGTGTTAATTAAATCCTAGAATGAACAGCCATTGACACCACAATGGGGAGGTCCCTTTTAAGTACTAATAGCAACCGATAAAGCTGTCAGAACTGCTGAACGAGGCTGGACTCACACTGGCCCAGTCAAAGGAAGAACCTGAGGAGCGGACTATAAGATCTGAATCAAGTAATACCAAACTGACTCTTAAACAGGGACGAAGAAGTAATGAACTGAGATGATCTGAATAATCTGGAGAGTGTTTCAAGGATCACAAACAATGGAGAAGGAGAGCCAAGTTTGTATGGACTCTGAGAGACCTTGATTTCACACCAGGGAGAGACACTTCAGCTCCCGGCAGAAAGACCAGGATTGTACTGGTGAAAAGGGGAAGGGTGTAACATATTGACGTTAGTATGCAACATGTATTATTGTGGTTCTATCTGCGGATGGAAACTGCTAGTGTCTGTTGAATGGGAAAAGCTTAGGAGCCCAGGAAAAGACCATAATGAAAACGTTCTAAAGGTAACTAAAATTGGAAGGTAGCAAAAACTGGGAGAAGTGACAAAAGGATAGAGGGCAAGACCGGGTTGGCCTCTGTACTTGCCACCAAGAAGATCATACACACCTGCTATGGGTAGCAACCCCAGAAGGCATGGTGGGTGGAAGTAAAAGCCATACCGGACCTCTGCTACTCCCATTTTTGTCTGTCCCTTGCCTTTTATTACAGAGGACTACCAATGTCATGAGGGCCATCAATCATTTTTCAGGGAAGCCCAGTGTTTTTGCTGACCTTAACCATGTCAACAGATACTATTAGGATTCATCCAAGTATAGTTCAAGTTGATATAATCAGATATAAAGAGAACAAGTTATCTTTGCCAAGTTTTACCAAGTATAACTGGGCTATCAAATGTTCATCCAATATTCAGTATGGTTGTTAGTAGGCATTTATCTATCACTAAATGTTGTTGTTATTGTATTAGGTAGAGACTAGACAAGGTAGAGGCCTTGTCAAGCCTCTAAAGGGGGGAACTGATGCCTCAGGTTATGGGGTCTCACTGCCTTGTTTTAATGGGCAGGCTGCTTTTTGTTACAGAGGCATTGGGGGCAGGGTAGTTTGGATTCATGTCTCCAAGGACACTCTCCCTGAGCTCCAGGCCCCGAAGATAAACGATGTGGAAGGATGGAACACCGTCATCGTCATTTGGAGTCATCGATTGGATAACGAACGGGGCATAGGCAAACAGACTGGAACTTAGAAAAGGGGGGGAGTTCGACGGGTCGGCCTCCTTAGCTCGTGGCTTGGAGCGCCCTAGGCAGTCACTGTGGTGGCTGCCGGGGCAGGCCTTGCAGGCCTAAAATAAATCCACTACAAACTTACCCTGACCAGCCTCTGCCTCTGCTTTCTGTTGTCACAGGCAACAAGTCAAGTACTTCATTTCTTACAATTTGGTGGAGAATGTGAGCATCTCCAGCTCCTTGAGAGGAACCTCTGGTCTCAGGGAGGCGCCCCACCTTTGGTGGTTCCTGCCTCTGGTGGCCCTGAGTGACTGGGAAACCTCCCTGGGAGAAAGGAGATCCTTAAGGTAAATTGTGAGCAAAAGAATTTTGAGCTCCCAGATCAGACTGAAGTAAATTCACCTGTAGTAACTCATGCACGCAGACCCAGGTGAGAAAAGGGACTGTAAGTATCTCTTGGTTAGGTGGGATAAGGGACGGGTGAAAATACGAGTGCTGTGTGTGTGAGACGTGGCCCAGCCACGGAGTGAGTGTCGAGTTCTTCTGACCTCGGCTCTGTCTGCCCACGAGGGGAGCAGCAGGGGAAGGAAGGAAGCGAGTGAAAACAGAGTGAGTGAAGGGATTTTTAAAATAAAGGTTGGGGGCGGGATGCAGCAATAATTGGGGGTGATTTCTCCTTAGTAAATCAGAGGTGGGAAGCGGCACTGATTGAAGGGACTTTTTTAAATATAAAAATCCTAAGTGAGTAAAAAGATTTCAAATAGTATTGAAATCAGAAAGAGTGTAGTCAAGTCAAGTGAAAGGAAACTCGTTAGAATAAGATGGGTCAATGCCAAAGCAACAACCCATGAACTGGTATAAACCAGCAGAAAAATAGAAGTACTAAAGGTACTGGAAAAAGAGGGAGCACTTTACCAGACATACCTCAGAACAGCCCCCTGGGGTTAATGTTAAAATTTTGGGATGAATGGGAATCCAGGAAAGGAAAAAGTATGGAGAAAATGATACAATATTGTATGGTGGAATGGACTAAAGAAATTATACGACCTGATAATTTGTATTGGCCAAAGTACAGGTCATTTGAGGGGTGGATTTGTCAGGCTTTAAATCTGTCTATGTAAATAAAAAGAACCCTATTAACCAAGAAGAAAGCGATTATGCCGCTCTATGGCACGGGTCCTGGCCTTCTCCCTTGTATACTTTAAAAACCAAACAAAAAAAAAAAAAAAAGAAATCATGGGACCCCTAGACAATCTCCCCCCTCCTTATCGGCCACAGCCAACTTTGCCCCAGAGGTGCCAAATCTGGCACCCCTTGCACCCCAAGCCCCTGTGGCTCTGCTCCCAGTACCAGATTCACCACCGACACATAGAACAAGAAGCAGAGAAAAGGCACGGGAAGAAACGAATGGGGACAATGATGATGGAAGTGGGAAGGGCCAGTTATATCCATTAAGAGAAGTAGCAATAGTAGGAAGCCAAGGGGGACCAGTTATTGGGTATGTATCAGCAGCCCTGAATACTGGAGATGTTAAAAAGGAAATGGCACCAAGCCCAAGGTGCCTCCAAGGAGGTTCCCCTTCCCCACAGCCTGTCTGCACTGAAGCACTTCCAGGCCTCTCTGCATTTCCCTTCCCCTCACTCTTGGCTCACTCACACACCTCCCAACAACCCACCTGGAGCTTTCAGCTGCAAGGAGTTCAAAGCTTGTCTGTCGTTCAGCAGTTGGTCCAATTCTGCCTTCAGCCAACTCTGGATTTGTGTTTATTGTAGAACTTCCTGTGTGTCTAAAACATTCCTTGCATGGTTCTGCCTTGGGGAAGGGGAACCTCCTTGGAAGCACCTTGGGCTTGGCACACACTTGAGGAGATTGTCTGAAACCCAAGAGTTTCAGATTGCTAAAAACTGAATTAGACCCTTCTTCTACTGAGTGAAGCCAGTTCTCCAAGCAAAGCAGGTCCCAGGTGAGTGAGGAGAGACAGGATAGGGCTGGGGAATGTGGAATAAGGTTCGCCACACTGGAGCAAGGTTCTCTGAGCAAGCCAGGGATCATGGCACAGCTTCTCTGAGCAAGCCAGACCTGCTTGGGAGAGACTCTGGATAAGTATCAGACACTGAATAATGCAATCACCACTTCTCTAAAGAGAAAACTTTACGTTTGAAAATATGCATATGGATTTATTAGAATCCCTTTGAAGTATTTCTCCAGAACTCTAGGAAAAAAAGACTTCCTAGCAAGCTTCTCTATACCAGAGGGAAATCAAGGCAGAGCCCTGGTTTGTCAGCACTTGCTTGATCCTAATGAGCCCCGTGGTGCATTTGGTGCTGAGCCCTTGAACCACAGGGCCTGAGAGGAGATTGCACAAACCTGTCCAGGAGTCCAAGTCAGAGGAAACACCCAAAGTGTCTCAGAGCGTTAATGGGTCCTACTGAGGTCCATCCCCAAACACAGGCTCCTCATGGAGTCCTTGGAGGAGAGAATTGGAGGCCAGGATTGCACAAAAACCTCTCAGATATTCAGTGTGGGAAAGAAATTCCAAAGTACCTTAAACAGCTTGAGTATCTCAAAGTATTAATGAGCACCACTGAGTGTCAATGCAAAGCTCTCAAGGGACACATTAAAGCAGATAACTGGAGGCCAGGATTGCACAAAAACTTCTCAGAGCTTCAGTGCCAAAAAAAAGTTCTTCAAGAAACTTTGAGTATCTTAAAGTATTAATGAGGCCCACTGAGTGTTCTTACTGGCCAAGAATCTCAAGGGACTAATTAAAGCAGATAATTGGAAGACAGGATTGCACAAAAACTTCTCAGAGACTCAGTGCCAAAAGAAGTTCTTTCATAAGCTTTGAGTACCCTGAAGTATTAATGAGCCCCACTGAGTGTTTTCACTGACTAAGGATCCCAAGGGACTTGTTAAACTAGATAATTGGAGCCAGGATTGCACAGTCTTTCTCACAGAATCAGATTTAAAAGGGAAATACCAAGTACCTTCAAATAACTGAAGTACCTTGAAGCATTAATGAGCCCCACTGAGTGTTGTTACTGACAAAGACTCTCAAGGGACTAATTACAGCAGATAATTGGAGGCCATGATTGCAGAAACCTCTCAGAGACTCCCAGGCAAAAGCCAAACCCAAAGTCCTTTGAAAAACCTGCAGTGCCTGGGAGCATTCAGGAGCCCCCCAGGGCCATTCCTGACCAAGGCTCCCCAGGGACTCCTTCCAGCACATCCTTGAGGCCACTGGGCTGTCAGGGAGATGCTGAGGGCAGGACAAGGGGCTGAGAGTACCCAGCCTTGCTGGGGCTGTGCCAGGAGGCCCCAGGGCCTCAGGACAAGGTGTCTCCTCACAGCCCTTGGTGGCACAGACCCTGCTGTGCCCCAGGCCACCAAGACTTGGCTTCTCTTTGTCCCCTCCTGGCATCACTGCCTCCACTTCTCTGCTCTGCCTGGGACCTGGGGACACTTTCTCTGTCCTGTCCCTCAGTGGGACCCATTAAAACTTCCAGAAGCTTTGGAGTTGGATTCTGACTTGGAGTTCTTCAGAGGTTTCTTCAGCTCCCTCTCAGGGACTGATGTTTAGGGCCTCAGCACAAGCCCCAGGAAGGTCATTAAAGTCCTTGTGCTGTGTCTGTGCTGCTGAGCTGGGCTGGGCTCCTGGCACAGAGGCAGCTCCTGGCAACCAAGAAGAGCTTAAAAACACATTTCTCTTGCTGAGCAGCTCTTCTCCCAGCCCAGCAGGGCTGGGGCACTGCCTGTAGCCACCCCGGGCACAGCACACAGGCACAGAGAGCTTCAATCACTCCGAGCTGGGAAGGGGCTGAGAAGAGACTGGGGGAGAATCACTGCCAGCCCTTGGCACAGGAACCTCTGGCTGCAGGACAATGCAGCTGCAGCACCTGCAGGGATCTCCTCAAGCTGGAACATCCCAATGCCTACAGACTCTGTGAGTACAACTCTCTGAGTATTTCTGGTGCAGGGGAGGTGAAATGCTCATGAAGCTCTGATACACTCAGAGCTTCTGCCCACTCCCAAAATATTTCCAAGACAAGGATTTATTTTAAAATTAGGACATTTCCTGAGAATTTGTTTTCATTTTTTAGTATTAGCTAATGGAGGAGTGGGAGAACAAATGGTAAAGGTATCATTAATTTTGACAAGTCCCTGGGACATCTGAACTCTCAGTGATCAGCAGGTGTGCAGGAGATCCCTGATGTGCTTTCAGCCACTCCTCTGCCCATGGACAGCACCAGCATCACCTTGGCTGGGCCCATCAGGCTTAGTCTGAGCTGTCCTTTCTCCAGGCTGCCAACAGAACCTGCCCGCAGCCAGTGCCCTGCAGACAGGCAGGGTTCTGTAGGGCCAAGGAGAGTGCCCAGAGATTTGGGGTCTGGGAGTGCTGGCAGGGAGAGCTCAGGCACAGGGAAACCCCTGCAGGAGGAAAATCTGCAGGAAGCAGAGAGAAGATGAGGCAATGAGAGAAAACAAACCCCAGCAATGTTGTGGCAGGGAGAGTTGAGAGATCTCCACGGGAGCCCCTCCAGTGCAGCCCCTGGCTCTGAACAAGCCCCCTCCCTCCTGTCCCCCAGCCAAGCCTCTGCCCTCAGGGCCGGGGCTCCAAGGTCTGAAGCCCCTCCCGTGCAGGCAGAGCTGCAGCAGAGCCCTGGGGCAGCTCTGCAGCCCCAGGCCCAGTTCCCTCTGCAGAGCACAGGGCTGGGAGCAGCTGACTGGCCCTGGGGGGCTCTGGGAGGGGGCACAGCTGGCTCAGGGTGACGCTGTCCCCAGTGCCCGGCTCTGGGCAATGCTGTCAGTGCAGCCAGGGCAGGAGCTGCATCTCCCTCAGTCCAATGCCACCACAAGGACACTTGGAAGTCTCCCGGAGATTTCAGTCCAAGCTGGGAGCTTCAATCCAGGATGCAAACC
Source organism: Phylloscopus whistleri (assembly GCA_017589585.1). Classification (NCBI taxonomy): domain Eukaryota; kingdom Metazoa; phylum Chordata; class Aves; order Passeriformes; family Phylloscopidae; genus Phylloscopus; species Phylloscopus whistleri. Next base: position 16,139 of record JADMLD010000002.1, read on the forward strand.
TGTCCTGCAGCATCTTTGTGTTGTCTGAAAGACCCGTGGGGAAAGGCAGAGGTGTTCTGACACTGGAAATGCTGTTGGGTTGGTGAAATGAGCAACGTGAGTCCTTGGATACAAAAGTGGAGCTGGGCTGTGGTGGATCCATCTGTTCTCAGCAGTACCTGGAGAATTTTTATGGGAAACATGGGAAGCTGATCACCCTCCACCTGAGGAAGGCTAAAGCCCAGAGAATCTCTGAGCAGGTCAGAATGACAGACCATGTCCCCTCACTCTCCACTCATCACTTTGCCTCACAGAACTTGCTCTGTTCTCTCTGGGGTCAGCAGAAATGCTGAGGGTCTGATATCAAAGGAAACCAGGAGAGAGACATGGGGGGAGATTCAAAAGAAAACTGCAGAACTCTTAAACACAAAAGGGTGTCTGTGTGTTCCGGGGGAAGGGTGTATGGGAAATGGCTTTGATTTTGGATGCAGCTATCTCCTCTAACTCTTTACTGTCCTTTTCTCCATGAACAGGTGCCCATGCCCAGCCACATCAAATGTCCAACAGCAGCTCCATCAGCCACTTCCTCCTGCTGGCATTGGCAGACAGGCGGCAGCTGCAGCTCCTGCACTTCTGCCTCTTCCTGGGCATCTCCCTGGCTGCCCTCCTGGGCAACGGCCTCATCATCAGCGCCGTAGCCTGCGGCCACCACCTGCACAGCCCCATGTTCTTCTTCCTGCTCAACCTGGCCCTCACCGACCTGGGCTGCATCCTAACCACTGTCCCCAAAGCCATGCACAATTCCCTCTGGGACACCACGAACATCTCCTACACAGGATGTGCTGCTCAGCTCTTTTTCTTTCTGTTCTTCATCTCAGCAGAGCTTTTCCTGCTGACCATCATGTGCTACGACCGCTACGTGTCCATCTGCAAACCCCTGCACTACGGGACCCTCCTGGGCAGCAGAGCTTGTGCCCACATGGCAGCAGCTGCCTGGGCCACTGCCTTTCTCAATGCTCTCATGCACACAGCCAATACATTTTCCCTGCCCCTGTGCCATGGCAATGCCCTGGGACAGTTCTTCTGTGAAATCCCTCACATCCTCAAGCTCTCCTGCTCCAAATCCTATCTCAGAGAAATTGGACTCATTGCAGTTGTTGTCTGTTTAGGACTTGGTTGTTTTGTGTTCATTGTTTTCTCCTATGTGCAGATCTTCAGGGCTGTGCTGAGGATCCCCTCTGAGCAGGGACGGCACAAAGCCTTTTCCACCTGCCTCCCTCACCTGGCCGTGCTCTCCCTGTTCCTCAGCACTGGCACATTTGCCGACCTGAAGCCCCCCTCCATGTCCTCCCCATCCCTGGATCTGGCGCTGTCAGTTCTGTACTCGGTGGTGCCTCCAGCCCTGAACCCCCTCATCTACAGCCTGAGGAACCAGAAGCTCAAGGCTGCAGTGCGGAGACTGATCACTGGATGGTTTCAGAAATATTAAACTGCTGGCTGATTTATGCAAATCATTTGTAATAAATGTCATCCTTTATACTTCTTGTTGGTTTCATTTTGGATGTTCTATTTCTGTGTTTTGCTTTTTTCATATTGTCCACAAAGAAATGTCATTGCTCCATTTTTCCTTTCATTTCTCTCCACCTTCCGTGTGGCCACAGACTGTGTTAATGAGGGGCTGTGCTCTTGGTGGCTTTAAAGGAACTCAAGGATTTCCCAGCCAAGTTTTCTGCAGAGATGCCCCTTTTGTTCCCTTCTCTGCAGCTGCAGCAGCAATGTCTGTGTGCAGAGCTGGGGGCAGATCAGTGCTGGCACAGCAGCTGTGCCCAGCAGCAGCAGCACTTGGTGCTGCCAGTGCTGCTGCCGTGGCCCTGCCCCGCTGCCCTCCTGGCCCTGGTGTTGCTGTAGGGCCTGAGTGCTCTCGGGGCCGGGCACAGGGCTGGGGGTGGCAGTGCCGGGGCTGCAGCAGGGACAGCCCATGGGCACTGCTGGCACAGCAGCGCTGAGGCCTCAGCCCAGGGCCTGGGGGCTCCAGGCTCCTTGCCCAGGCTCTCTCCACAACACATTGCCCAGGCCAATGCTCAGCAGAGAAAAGCCCCGGCAGCAGCCCCAGGCTGGCCGTGGGCAGGCTGGGGGCAAACAGCACGGCTGGGGCTCTGCAAGGGCCCTGGGGCACACGGCAAGGAGCAGCAGAGCAGGGCCTGATCCATCCCCACTGCGCTGGACACCCCAGGCCAGCGTCCCACAGCCTCCTCATGCACCTGCCAACAACATCCCCCCTCTGCAGCCCTGGCCTCTCCCCCAGCTCACACAGCTGCCGCAGCCTTGCAGGCACAGACACGGCAGCACTGCCTCAGGAGCCCCTGTTTGCACTGCCCAGAGCAGGCCTGAGCACCCCCATGCTGTTGGTGTGGGGAGATGAACCTGAGGGAGCACAAATGCCAGCAGCCCCTGGGGCCAGGAAGGGCTGGGCCACAGCAGGGAAACCCCTCAGGTTTGTGGTGGCCTCTGAAGTCAGAGCCAGAAAGTTTGTTCCCATGAGCTGGGAGTTTGCTGTGCCACTGCAGACGTTGTTGCTCAGAACCAGGGCTGCCTGGCAGCCACCCCCAAACTGCCCTGACCATTTCCTGAGCTTCACCTTGGCTTTCTTGAGTTTTCCCTGCTACCAATTTCTTCCTGTTGTCCACCCCCGTTCCCTCCCCTGCAAACAGCCCATCCCTGGTTGCTCTTTCCTCTCTGGCCCCACTCCCCATTTCAGTTCCTGAGGTGGCACCACGGGATCATCCCTTGGGGAGCAGGATCATCCTCCAAGTGCTTCAGGAATTGTCTGCAGGCTCCTGCAGTGCCTCCTGCTTCTCCCTTGCCAGAGGCACCCCAGGCCAGGGGGGCCCATCTGGGCTGCTGTGTCTGGCTGTGGGGCTCCCTGTTGTGGGCAAGGAGGAGGAGCTGCAGAGGCTCTGCAGGACTGACAGGATGGGCTTTGGGGCTGTGAGGAGAAGCTGAGGCACCTGGGCTGCTGCACCTTCTGAAGAGGAGGCCCAGGGCTCATCCTGCAACTGCTGCAAGGGTGGTTTCAGAGAATCCCAGAATCAGCAAGGTTGGAAAAGTCCTTGGACATCATCAAGTCCAGCCTGTGCCCTGACTCCACCTTGTCTCCCCTGAGCCTCCTCTTCTCCAGGATAAACAACCCCAGCTCCCTCAGTCACTCCTCACAGGACTTATGTTCCAGACCCCTCACCAGCCTTGTTGCCCTTCTCTGGACACGCTCCAGCCCCTCCATGTCCTTCCTAAATTGGGGGCCCAGAACTGGACACAGCACTCGAGGTGCTGCCCAACCAGTGCCGAGCACAGGGGAAGAATCCCTGCCCTGCTCCTGCTGGCCACACCATTCCTGATCCAGGCCAGGAGCCATTGGCCTTCTTGGCCACCTGGGCACACTGCTGCCTCATGTCCAGCCTGCTGTCCATCAGTCCCTGCAGTTCCCTTTCTGCCTGGCTGCTGTCCAGCCACTCTGTCCCCAGCCTGTAGCACTGCAGGGGTTGTGGCCAAAGTGCAGGACTCCACCCTTGGACTTGTTCAACCTGACATTGTTGGATTTGTTCCCTGGATCCAGCCTGTGCAGGGCCCTGTGCAGAGCCCTCCTGCCCCCCAGCAGATCCACACCCACACACAGCTCCGTGTCATCTGCAAATTTGCTGATGCTGGACTCAATCCCCTCATCCAGATCATCAATGCAGATCTTGAAATCCATGCTGGCTGGGGCTGATCCCTCAGCCATCCTGTGGGTGCCCTGTGATGGCACTCAAGGTGAGCTGTTCCATCACCTGGCCAGGCACCGAGGTCAGGTTGACAGGCCTGGAGTTCCCCAGATCCTCCTTCCAGCCCTTCTTGGGGATGGGCTCACATTGGCACCTCCAGTGCTCTGGGGCCTCCCTGGTGAGCCAGAACTGAGGAGAAATGATGGAGAGCAGCTTGGGGAGCTCATCCAGCAGCTCCCTCATGGCCCTGGGATGGATCCCATCTGGTTCCAGAGACACCTGTGAGCATCTGAGTGGCTCAGCAGGTCAGCAGCTGCTTCCTCCAGGATGACAGGGGGTCTCTTCTGCTCCCTGTCCCATCTACCAGCTCAGGAGAACACTTGTCCTGAGGACAGCCTGTCTTATTGTTGAAAATTTAGAAATCAAGGTGTTAAGCAGCTCAGCCTTTTATTTATTTACTCTATTCCCCCCTGCATTCAATAAAGACCAGAGGTTCTCCTTATCCCACGTTTTTCTCTTAAAATTTTTACAGAAACATTTTCTATTATTTTTCACAGAAGTGGCCCAATTAAGCTCAAACTGATCTTTCACCTCTATACTTTTGTTTTTACATGCCCTAACAGCATCCTTAAACACTTTCTGGGTTGCTGACCTTCTGTCCAAAGGGGATGCACCTTCTTTTTTCCCCTGAGTTCCCACAAAAGCACCATGGGCAGCCAGGCCAGTCATTTTCCTCACTGGCTCATCTTTGGCACATCAGGACAGGCTGCTCCTTTCCCCTTAAGATTTCTTTGTTTAAGTGTGTCCTTCCTTCCTGGATCCCATTTGTTTTTAAAGGCTGTTTCCCTTAAATCTGCATCCTGAACAGGCCAAAGTCTGCCCTCTGTAATTGCAGTGTAGAAGGTTCGTTAATGCCCCTCCTTCTTTCACAGAATATTGAAAACTTGATTATTTCATGGTCACTGCACCCCAGGCAGCCTCCAACCACCACATCTCCCTGCAGCCCTGCTCTGTCTGTGAACAGCAGCAGACAGAGCTTTCCTTGGCAGTGGGTGTGTTACCAAAAGTTCAGTAAAATCAAAAACTCCTTCACCCCAATGTAGCATTCAGAAGCAGCATTCTTTATTCAGCTGGATGGACGGGGGGATAGCTCCTCCAAAGCCATGTGTGCTGAGTACAGGAAAGTTTCTGTTTATATTCTGGATTTTGGATACAAATTCATTGCTTGTCCCAGACTAAACAGACATATGATAATCATTTCCCTGAAATCATTAACACATTTCCCCTCCCCTTTTGCATGCCCTCTTCTGCCCTGGGGGTCTCTCTGGTGGTCCCTGGTGGTCACAGACCCCAGTGTTCCAGTCGGCCTGGCTGAGCTGGCAGGACACTGAGGCTGCTGAACTTCCAGTTCCCCTTCTTACACAATGGGCATTGTGTGGTTTCCATGGGCCATGGTTTTGGAGAACAAGCATTGTGTCAGCTCACCAGGTGCAGACCATTGATCATCTGGAAACATGAGGTGACAGAGTGGGCTGTGACATCTCAGAGTGGGTTATGTGAGGTCATTGAGGAGCTATAGCATCATGGGCCATGTCTGTGACATCACAGAGCCAGCTGTGACATCACAGGGCAAAGGTCTGACATCATAGAGCAGGCTATGACATCACCGAGTTGGCTGTGACATTACAGGGTGGCTGTGTGACATGACAGAGTGGGCTGTGACATCAGAGACCAGCTGTGTGACATCCCAGGAGGGCTGTGTGAGGTCACTGGGTTGGTCACTCTGCCCCAGCTCCCCCTCACAGTTTCCCCCCCCAGAGAAGTCTGTTGCCATGGTTCGTGCCTGAGATGTTTTGGTTTTTTGAAATTCTCCAAAGCCTCTCAAAATCTCCCTAAAAATTCCTTCAAAATTCCCCAAAATTCCCCAAAATGACCCCAAAAATCTCCCGAATTTCCCCAAAATTCCCTTAAAATCACCCAAAATGACCCAAAACTCCCCCAAATTCCCCAAATTTTTTGAATTTTTCCCTCAAATTCCCCTCAAATCCTCCAAAACCCCCCAAAATTCCCCAACACTTGCCCCAAATTCCCTCAAACCTCCCAAAATTCCCCCAAATTTAACTCAAAATTCGCCAAATTCTCCTCAATTCCCCCCAAAAATGACCCAAAATGACCCAAAACTGCCCCAAATTTCCCCAAAATTCCCTTAAAATTCCCCCCAAATTCCCCTCAATTTACCTCAAAATTCCCCCAGTTTTCCTAAATTCCCCAAAATCTTCCAAAATTTCCCAAATTTTTCCCTTAAATTCCCCAAAATCCCCCAAAATTCCATTAAAATCTCCCAAAAGGACCCCAAACTCCCCCAAATTCCCCAAAGTTTCTGAAATTTCCCTCAAATTCCTCTCAAATTCTCCAAAATCTCCCAAAATCTCCCAAAATTCCCCAAAAATTCCCCCAGAATTCCCCTCAAATTGCCCAAATTCCCTCAAAAATCCCCAAGTTTCCCTCAAAATTGCCAAAATTCTCCTAAATTCCCCCCAAATGACCCAAAACTCCCCCCAAATCCCCAAAGTTTCTTAAATTCCCCCAAAATTCCCCCAAAATTGTCCAAAACCTCCCAAAATCCCCCAAAACTCCCCCCAAATTCCCTCAAATCTCACAAAATTCCCCAAATTTTCCTCAAAAGTCCCCCAAAAATGTCCCAAATTTCCCCAAATTCCCCAAAATGACCCAAAATGCCTCAAAATTCCCCCGAGTTCCCCAAAATGATCCCAAAACTGCCCCAAATTCCCCAAATTTTCTTCAATTCTCTCCAAAATTCCCCTCAAATTCCCCAAAATTCTCCCAAAATTTCCCAAATTTACACAAAATTCCCCTAAAATCCCCTAAAACTCCCCCAAAATCCCAAAACTTTCTTCAATTTCCCTTCAAAATTGCCCCAAACTCCCCAAAAATCTCCAGCATTTTCCAAACAGCAAAGTTTCAGTTTATATTCACCAGGTGCAGACCACTGATCATCTGGAAACATGAGGTCACAGAGTGGGCTATGACATCTCAGAGTGGGTTATGTGAGGTCATCGAGGAGCCATAGCATCATGGGCCATGTCTGTGACATCACAGAGCCAGCTGTGACATCACAGGGCAAAGGTGTGACATCATAGAGCAGGCTATGACATCACAGAGTTGGCTGTGACATCATGGGGTCTGTGTGACATCATGGGGGGCTGTGTGACATCCCAGGAGGGCTGTGTGAGATCACTGGGTTGGTCACTCTGCCCCAGCTCCCCCTCACAGTTTCCCCCAAGAAGTCTGTTGCCCTGGTTCGTGCCTGAGATATTTTGGTTTTTTGAAATTCTTTTCCCAGGGAATTTTCTGTAAACAAAAGACATGTTTTTCTAACTGTAACTTTGTTTACATTCCCTTCCCTAGGAGGAACTTCTTCTTGATGTCCCTCTGGTCTGACCAATGTGATTAAAGAGGTTTGCCTTTGTTTCACCAATCAAATTGGTCTGTGTAGAATAGTATTAAAAGGGAAAAACATCCCAAAAATAAAGGAGCAATTTTTAGCCCTCTGAAGTCAGAGTCTGTGTCGTTGTGGGGCACAACAGTGTCAGAAGTCCAATGCTGTTCATGCCCAGAAGGGTCCCCTGTCCCCCAGGATCCCCCCGGTGCACCTGGAGCCACAGCCCCCACCAAAGGATGTTCCACAGGATCGACCCCAGAGCCTGACACGGGGACAAGGGGCTGGGCTGTGTGACCAGGACATCAAGGACGTGGATTCTCCAGGTCACTGTGGCCTGGGTTGGGTTGCCCAGGGCAGGAACGATGTCTGGCAGCTGCAGCAGGGTCAGGGAAGGGCTCCAAGGTGGGGCTGCAGCCCTTGGGCTGTCAGGAGAGGCTGAGGGAGCTGGGCTTGTCCAGCCTGGGGAGCAGGGAAGGCTGAGGGGCTCCTCATCCCAGCCTGGCAGTGCCCCCGAGGAGGTGATGGAGAACACAGAGCCAGGCTCTTCACCGGGGGCCTGCTGGGAGACAAAAGACAATGAGCAGAGGGTGAAAGAGGGGAGGCTCAGCCAGGACAGGAGGAAACCTTTGTTCCCATGGGCTCAGCCAGCTGCTGAGATGCTGCCCCCTAATCCCTGTCCTTTGGGATTTTCCAATCCAGACCAAATCAAGCCTTGAACCACTTGGTCTGACCCAGTTTCTGACAGCTTGGGCTGCTGACTTGCTGAGCTCCTTTCCAATTCAGCTCTCCAATGCTGCTGGGACAGTGCTGGTCCCTGTTTTAGACTGGAGCAGAGCAGATGGGACAGGAGCCCTGCAGGGCTGTAGGGGACCGGCAGCTTGCAAGGTGCACGAGCACATCTTCATTAGCTGGGTCATTGGAGCACTTCTAAGAAATGTCCAAGTTTTCACACCAGCAGGAGAGACCAGGAATTTCCTGGAAGTGTACAATGGCAGGAGAAGAAATCCTGATCTTGCCCTCTCTTTGTGTCACTGGCTGGACTTGTGTTTTTCATGGAGCTGTGCCTTCCCTTGGCTTTGCTGGCTGACAATGAATGAACATCCCTCTGTGTCTCGGGCAGCTCCTTCTGCAAGGAAAGCAGGTGGGAGTTGGTGCCAAGGAGCTGAAAGCTGCAGGTGCAGCGTGGCGTGGAGGGAGCTCAGATTTGCACAAGGCTGCTCTGAGTGCCAGGGGCTGGATGAGGGAAATGGTGGGGTGGGGATGGGGACAGAGTGTGATTGATTGTCAGCCATGAAGGGTCTTGATGTTCATGTCTATTCAGAGCAGCTTAGGAGGTGCTGGGGATCAATATCAACTGGAGATTGCTGATATCAGTCTATAAACAGGAAAACAAAACTGAAGAAGACAGTTAAATGCCTGCATGTTTAAAATTTATTCTCTTTTAATACACTTCTGAAATCTGTACAATTAACCACTGAAAAATTGAAGACTTAAAATTAAATAATTCCCAGGAGCTTTTCTTGTTAGAGTGCTTTGGAATGTTAATGAGCCTTTGGCACTGAATTCCTGAACTGAGGAGCTGAAGACTGAACAAGCCTCTGGAGAGCTAAAATTCATCAGGGAACCTCCAAATTGCTAAGGATCCATCCTCAGCAGAGCAGATTGAAGAGATTCCAGGGGTTTCCAGCTGCTCAAGAGCTGTGAGCTCATGTACAGGCACAGAGGCTCTGTGGTGACATCCCAGGGGTCCTTAATCTTCCTAAGGGTCATGAGGTGACAGACACTAACAGGGCTGCACCGTGACAAGAGTGGTGTCTGTACCCTGCCAAGGAGCCAATTTGTCCCAGGCAGTGGCAGGAGTGCAGTGGGGACATCCCTGTGCTCCTAAAGAACAGCGAGGTCACCGACACTCCCAGGGGCTCCATGGGGACATCCCAGGAGTGTCCAGGCTGCCAAAGAGCTGGGATGTCACAGACACTCCCAGGGGCTCCATGGGGACATCCCAGGAGTGTCCAGGCTGCCAAAGAGCTGGGATGTCACAGACACCCCCAGGGACTCCATGGGGACATCCCAGGTGTCACCAGGCTGCCAAAGAGCTGGGATGTCACACACACTCACAGGGGTTCCTGTCATGGGCAGAGTGGCAGCTTCAGGCAAAGTTTATTAGAGAAGCTCCTGTTGGGTCACGAGGTTCACAAAGGACCCAAACCAGGACCCCCAGGCTTTCTAAACTCCTTCTGGGAGAGGATCCTGGCAGTGCCTGGATCCAATCCCAGCCCCAGACTTTCTCAAGGATTTATGCCTAAAGGATTATACAGGTGGAATTGAACCTTTGTACAACTTTGTTCCACAACATTAAGGATGGCAAACCAGAAGTATTTATGGACATATAGATATGACTGATTATGATCATGATTAGACAAAAAAGTCTTAATCAGAATGATTTACTCCACAGTACAGGAGCTGTATCATCTATTTTAACCTAGTGCTCTAGGAAGCAATTTTGAAGCAATTGGATTAAAGCAAAAGCAGTTATTAACCAGAGATGGGTGTCACTCCCGCAGACCAATGACCGTGGGCAAATCTCTTTAGCTCAGCCTCAGGCAGTGACCTTGAGGGGTGTCCCCACTCCAGGGAGGAATCTCCACACCCCCCGAAGAAGGGAAATGTCAGGAGATGCTGCAGTTAAAATTTGGGATGGGGCTTTTCTAGTCTGAAGTGCTGCCCTGTCAGTCAGATGTGCCCAGGCTGTGCCAGCTCAGCAGCTCTGCAGAAGCTCTCAGTGGTGTCACTGGGTTGTTGCTTTCTCTGGGGATTTTAGCAGCTCTGCCACAGCTTCAGCTCCCTCTCAGCATGTGGTACTTTGGGATGGAGGAGTCAGGCTGCTTTCAGCATTCTTCACCCCCAAAGCAGCATGATCCCCTTCTTCATTTCCCACTGGGGGCTTTGCAAACAGGGCCTTGTTGGGGTTGTTGGAGCCCATTGCAGGCAGAGCCTCCTGCTCCAGCAGGAACTGCCTTTCCTGTGCCAGGACCAGGGCAGGTCCCACTGCAGGAAAAGCCCCAGGCCAGCCCCAGCACAGTGAAGGGCTCGGGCACAAGTGCAGAGTGCTGTGCTGGGAGCTGTGCCAGGGAGAGCCTGAGGCACCAAAGGCCCCTGGGCAGCAGCAGCTGCTTCCAGGGCATGGCCAGAAGCCTCCCTTGGCCAGCCGGCCTGGTGGCCACCACTGCAGAGCTGCTGGCTCAGGGCTCATTTCTGCCTGGGCTCTGCCCCAGCCCACAGAGTGTGAGCTCAGCCCTGACTCTGGCACAGCTGCTGTGCCTGAGCCCTGCAGAGCCTCAAGGTCACCTGTGCCAGCCTGGTGCCCATCCCTGGCTCTGGCCCTGTCACTTCTGTGCTCGCTGCTGCCTCCAAACACTGAACCCCTCATCTACAGCCTGAGGAACCAGGAGCTGGAGGATTCCCTGAGGAATGTGATCACTCTGTGCTTTTCAGAAACAATCAGGTGCCTCTTTGTTTCAGCACAGCATTCAGAATAGAATCATTCCAGGTCCAGACTGCTTTGTGCCATGTGTCTTGTTTGTTACTCTCTTTGGTGTT
>JADMLD010000514.1:0-132500 GCA_017589585.1 Phylloscopus whistleri
GAAGAAATTAAAAAGTGAGGAAATTGAATGGGATGGGACAGAATTGAAAAGGATGGGAAAGAATTGGGATGGGATGGGATAATGGATGGGATGGGATGGGATGGGATGGGATGGGATGGGATGGGATGGGATGGGATGGGATGGGATGGATGGGATGGGAGGGAAGAGAAGGAACTGAGATAATTAGGGATGAGATGGATCTGGTGGAATTGGGATGGGATGGGATGAGATGAAATTAAATAGGAAGGAAATAGGATAGGATGGGATGGGACAGGATTAGGATATTTTGGGATGAAATGGATGGGATTGAATTGAGATGGAATGGGATTGAGAGGGAAGGGAAGGGAAGGGAAGGGAAGGAAGGGAGGGAAGGAAGGGAAGGGAAGGAAGGGAAGGGAAGGGAAGGGAAGGGAAGGGAAGGGAAGGGAAGGAAGGGAAGGGAAGGGAAGGGAAGGGAAGGGAAGGGAAGGGAAGGGAAGGGAAGGGAAGGCCCCTTAGCCCCGCCCCTCGCCGTTACCACGGCAACGCCCCCTCACCTCACCCCGCCGCCCACAAGGGGGCGCCCCGCGGCGCGCGCGCCCTCCCCCATTGGCCGCTCCGCCCCCTTAACCCCGCCCCTTAGCAACAATCCCGCCCCTTAGCAACGCCCGTTAAGCGCTGCCGGGGGGCGTGGCCTGGAGGCGTGACCGGCGTGCGCTCCGGCCAATGGGAGCGAGAGGTGGGGTGCGCCGCAGCCAATAGGAGCGCGGGGGGGCGTGTCCCCGCAGCGGGAAGCGGGCAGCCGGAGCGGAGCCCAGGGGGTGAGCGACACCGGGGGGGGACATCGGGGGGACATCGCGGGGCACCGGGGACACCCGGGGGGGCTCGGAGGGACGCGGAGGGGCCGCGGGGGATGGCGGAGGTGAAACGGGGCTGGGAACGCTCGGGGAAAAGGGGGCGGGGAGGGGGGGGGGGACGGGGACACACAAACGCCACCGCGCTGTCCCCTGGCGGTGTCACCTGCCCGGGGTCCGCTGTCACCCCGATCCTGAGGTTTGGTGAAACCTCTCACCCCTCCCCTCCCCCCAAAATCCCTGGATTTTCCCTCCTCATTCGGGAGAGGCTCCCCCCGTTCCAGCTCGGTTTTCTTTTATCGCGTTTTTTCCCCCAAAATTTTGGGATTTTTGTTGGGTTTTTTGGTTTATTTTTCCCCGTGGATTTTGCGGCGTTTCGTTGTTTTTGGAGTCTCCACTCCCCAGGGACGAGGAGGAGGAGGAGGTTTGAGCCTCCAATTCCATCCAGGGGATTTTTTATTTTTTTTATTATTATTATTATTTTTTGAGATGTCACATGCCGAATTCCCGGGACCTCCGTTCATCCCGGGAAAAGCGATTTTTGGGGCGGGCTCCGACTTTGGGATCCTGGAAAAAAAAAAAAAAAAAAAAAAGATTCCCAAAACCTCGGAATTTTTTTTTGGGGGGGGAGGGGGGTGGGGAAAAAAAAAAAAAAAAGGGAGGGGAAACTGAGGCACGCGCGGCGAATTCCCGAATTCCCGAGTTTTCCCGGAGATTTGGGGTCAGGGGATTCCCCATTCCCGCAGAATTCCCGGACGATGCCCCCCGGCCGCTGAAGTTGGGGACAGCGACATCGCCGGGGACAGATGGCGACGGCCGGCAAGGGTGAGTCCCCAAATCCCCGCCCCGGCCCCCGGATTTGGGATTTGGGGTTTTTATTGGAGTGTTTGGGGTCTCTCTGCCCCCATCCGGGGGTTTGGGGGACCCCAAAAGCGCTTTGGGGTGAGACAAATCCCGGGGGATTCCCGGGAAAGGAAGGGTTGGGGACATCCTGGGGGGGACCCTGGGGGGACGCGGTGACCCCGAGGGACCAGCAGGTTCTGATCCCACAAATCCCAGATCCAAGGGATTCCCTGTTCCCACAAATCCCAGATCCCAAAATCCCAGATCCAGAGGACTCCCAGATCCCAAAAATCCCAGATCCAAGGGATTCCCTGTTCCCACAAATCCCAGATCCCAGAAATCCCAGATCCCAAAATCCCAGATCCAAGAGATTCCCTGATCCCAGAAATCCTGGATCCCACAAATCCCAGATCCCACAAACCCCAGATCCAAGGGATTCCTTGATCCCAGAAGCCCCAGGTCCCACAAATCCCAGATCCAAGGGATTTTTTGATCCCACAAATTCCAGATCCTACAAACCCCAGATCCAGGAAATTCCCTGATCCAATCAAATCCCAGATTCCACAAATCCCATATACAAGGTATTCCTTGATCCCAGAAATCCCAGATCCAAGGGAATTCCCTGATCCCACAGATCCCAGATACTACAAATCCCAGATCCCACAAATCCCAGCTCCAGGGAATTCCCAGATCCCACAAATCCCAGATCCCGGGCAGAATTCCCCCTTCCCTCCCGCTCCCACCCCACTCCCAGAGGGTCCCTGCCCGCCCGGTGGCCAAACGCTGTCCCCAGGTGCCACCAGGGTGACAGAGGCTCCTTTGGGGTCATCGGGGTTTGGGAGCTGGGATCGGGATCTGGGGTTTGTGGGAGCAGGGAATTCCTTGGATCTGGGATTTCTGGGATCTGGGATTTCTGGGATCAGGGATTTGTGGGAGCAGGGAATTTCCTGGATCTGGGATTTATGCGATCTGGGGTTTGTGGGATCTGGGGTTTGTGGGATCTGGGATTTATGGGATCTGGGAATTTCTTGGATCTGGGATTTATGGCATCTGGGATTTGTGGGATCAAGGAATCCTTTGGATCTGGCATTTATGGGATCTGGGAGTCCTCTGGATCTGGGATTTCTGGGATCTGGGATTTCTGGGATTTCTGGGATCAAGGAATCCCTTGGATCTGGGATTTATGGGATCTGGGAGTCTTCTGGATCTGGGATTTGTGGGATCTGGGATTTATGGGATCTGGGATTTATGGGATCTGGGATTTGTGGGATCTGGGATTTCTGGGATTTGGGATTTGTGGGATCAGGGAATCCCTCGGATCTGGGGTTTCTGGCCTCAGAATCTCCCGGCCCCTCGGGTCTCCCCGCCGATCCTCCGGGATCCCCACGGCGCCACCCGGGCAGGTCCCCCGCGCTGTCCCCGCGCTGCCACCGCGTCCCTCGCTGTGTCCCCAACCCCAGGAGCGCGGGCCGGAGGGGACCTCAACCCGCGGCTCATTAACCCGCGGCTCATTAACGCCCGGCTCATTAACGCAAGCCCGGCTCATTAACGCAAGCCCGGCATTCCCGGGCACAAAGAGCCTTTTCTTCGGGCGACAAGGGGAGGCGACAATCTGCTGCTGGCGGCGGTGACAATCTGCCGCTGCCAGCTGGGAGCGGGGCCGGGGGAGGAGGAGGAGGAGGAGGAGGAGGAGGAAGGGGCGGATTTTCCATGGAAGCGCCGCGCACGTGGAAAATCCCACGGGATTTGGGCCCCGCGTGGGGGGACAGCGCTGTCCCCAAGCTGGTGGCCGCCACCTCCCCCCCGCAGGGCTCTGTCCTGGGGGATTGTCGCAGCTGTGTCACCTTCCCCCTGTCACCTTCCCTGTGTCACCTTCCCTGTGTCACCTCCCTGTGTCACCTCCCCGTGTCACCTCCCTGTGTCACCTTCCCCTGTCACCTTCCCCCGTGTCACCTCCCTGTGTCACCGTGTCACCTTCCCTGTGTCACCTCCCTGTGTCACCTTCCCGTGTCACCTCCCCCGTGTCACCTCCCCGTGTCACCTTCCCTGTGTCACCTTCCCCTGTCACCTTCCCCGTGTCACCTTCCCTGTGTCACCTTCCCTGTGTCACCTCCCTGTGTCACCTCCCTGTGTCACCTTCCCCTGTCACCTCCCTGTGTCACCTTCCCTGTGTCACCTTCCCTGTGTCACCTTCCCCGTGTCACCTTCCCCTGTCACCTTCCCTGTGTCACCTTCCCCGTGTCACCTTCCCTGTGTCACCTTCCCCGTGTCACCTTCCCCTGTCACCTTCCCTGTGTCACCTTCCCCCTGTGTCACCTCCCTGTGTCACCTTCCCCCTGTCACCTTCCCCTGTCACCTTCACCTGTCACCTTTCCTGTGTCACCTTTCCTGTGTCACCTCCCTGTGTCACCTCCCCCTGTCACCTTCCCCATGTCACCGCTGGGCCCGAGGAGGGAGCTGGGTTTGCCGAGCCTGGGGACACCTTGGGGACACCTTGGGACACTTGGGGACACTCGGTGACCCTCTAGACATCAGGTCCCTGCTGGGCGGGGTCGCCGGTCACCTGTGTCCCTCTGTCCCTGTGTCACTTGTCCTAAGGACATCACGGGAGGGAGCGGAGTGTGTCCTGCCTGGGGGCGCTTGGGGACACTTGGGGACATTCATGGACACCTTGGGGACACTTGGGGACCCTCCGGACATCCGGTCCCTGCTCGGCAAGGAGGTTGTCACCTGTGTCCCTCTGTCCCTGTGTCACTTGTCCTAAGGACGTCACGGGAGGGAGCAGAGTCTGCCGAGCCTGGGGACACTTGGGGATGCTTGGGACACTTGGGGACATTCGGGGACACTCGGGGACCCTCTGGGCACGGGCTGGTGGCACTTCCCACCCCTCTCACCCCTTCTCTCCTGTCCCCTGATGCCACCTGTCACCCATGTCCCCAGCCTGTGTCACTTCTCCTAAGGACATCACGGGAGGGAGCGGAGTCTGCCGAGCTTGGGGACACTTGGGGACACTTGGGGACCCTCTTGGGGACACTTGGGGACACTTGGGGACCCTCTTGGGGCCACCAGCATGGGCTGGTGGTGGGTCACTTCTCAGAGAGGAGCTGGCTGTCACCACAGGTGACACAGAGGGAGGGCGGGAGGGGTGACAGCAAAGCCCCTCCTGGTGCCACCACGCGAGGCCACCTCCCCGCTGGTGACCCGGGGGTGGCGGTGGTGGCTTTGTCACCCGCAGGCAGCAAGCTGAAGGGGTCAGCGGTGCGCTTCTCCACCGAGGGGACACCGGGCCACCAGGAGGGGACGCGGGGCCACCACCCGGCCCCGGGGGGGGTGACCCACGGCCACGTCCACTTCCAGGAACAGCTGCACGACTCGGCCGTGATGGTGACCCAGGACAAGGACGGCCACTTCCTGGTCAAGGTGAGGGGACAACGTGGGGGATGTCACCTCCCCGTGGGGACTCTGCAGCTCCCGGGAATTCCCGGATTTTTGCGCCGTTCCCACCCCGGAATTCCATGTCATTCCCTGAGGCTGATTGTCCCGGGATTTTTTTTTTGTCCCGGGTTTTTTTTTCCCCCCAAATTTGGGATTCCTCGATCCCACAAATCCCTCGGGTGGCTTTGGGGACACTCGGCGCTGTCCCCTCTGCCCCTGGGTGTCACCGGGAGCCATTCCCGACCTTTCCCGGTGCTGCCGCCGCCTCCCGAGGGCTGCGGGGGCGGAGGGGACAGGGAGCCACCCGCGGTGCCACCAAAGGTGGTGGCACCCGCGGCTGTCACCGGCGCTGAGTCAGAGCCTCGTGGCGGGCGCGGGAGGCTGGAATTCCATCCCGATTCCAGCCCGGTTCCAGCCTGATTCCAGCCCGGTTCCATCTCCATTCCATCCCAATTACATCCCGATTCCATCCCGATTCCAGCCCCATTCCATCCCGACTCCAGCCCGATTCCAGCCCAATTCCAGCCCCATTCCAGCCCAATTCCATCCCGATTCCATCCCGGTTCCACCCCCATTCCAGCCCGGTTCTATCCCCATTCCAGCCCCATTCCATCCCGATTCAATCCCGATTCCATCCCAGTTCCATCCCAGTTCCAGCCCAATTCCAGCCCAATTCCAGCCCGGTTCCAGCCCGGTTCCAGCCCAATTCCATCCCCATTCCATCCTGGTTCCAGCCCGATTCCATCCCCATTCCAGCCCCATTCCATCCCGGTTCCATCCCGGTTCCATCCCCATTCCAGCCCCATTCCATCCCGGTTCCATCCCAAATCCATCCCGGTTCTATCCCGAATCCATCCCGTTTCCATCCCGGTTCCATCCCGATTCCAGCCCGGTTCCATCCCCATTCCAACCCGATTCCATCCCGGTTCAATCCCAGTTCCAGCCCGGTTCCAGCCCAGTTCCATCCCCATTCCAGCCCCATTCCATCCGGGTTCCATCCCCATTCCATCCCAGTTCCAGCCCGATCCCATCCTGATTCCATCCCGGTTCCATCCCGGTTCCATCCCGATTCCAGCCCGGTTCCATCCCAGTTCCATCCCAGTTCCAGCCCAATTCCAGCCCAATTCCAGCCCGCTTCCAGCCCAGTTCCAGCCCAATTCCATCCCCATTCCATCCTGGTTCCAGCCTGATTCCATCCCAGTTCCAGGCCGATTCCATCCCAGTTCCAGCCCGGTTCCATCCCCATTCCATCCCGTTTCCATCCCGGTTCCATCCCCGGTTCCATCCCGATTCCGCCGCTCGCTGCTGCCTCCGGGGGCGGCTGTTGTTGATTTTTTATTTTCCCTCCCTCCCCAGCCGATCCCAGCGCGTGATCCCGCGGGGATGCGGGGGTGGCAGTGCCACCCACGGGGACACGGGGACACGGGGAGGGGTCCCCGGGGGGGCTGGGAGGTGCCTGGGAAAAGAAGATGCTGTTTGGGGTTTTTTTTGTTGTTTGTTTTTTTGGGTTTCGGGGTTTTTTTGGGGTTTTTTTTGTTTGTTTGTTTGTGGTTTTGTGGGGGGTTTTGGGTTTTTGGGGGGGTTTTTTGGGGTTTTTTGGGGGTTTTTTTTTGTGTTGGTTTTCTTTTGTTCCTTTGTTTGGTTTGAGCTTTTGGGGGTTTTGTTGTTGTTGTTGTTGTTTGGGGTTTTTTTGTGTGGTTTTTTGATGTTTTGGGTGTGGGGTTTTTTTTGGGGTTTTTTGGGTTTTGTTTGTTTGTTTGTTTGGAGTTTGTTTTGTTTTGTTGTGGGGTTTTTTTGTTTGTTTGGGTTTTTTTTTGTTTGTTTGTTCTGTTTTGGTTTTTTTTGTTTGATTGGGTTTTTTTGTTTGGTTTTTTTTGTTGTTTGTTTGTTTGTTTTCCCCGGTTCTGAGTGGTTTTTTGGAGGTTTTAAAGGGATAAATCCCGGAATGGTTTTGGAGGATGGGAGGGGGAAAAAAAAGCTTGGAGCTCATCCTGGGATGAGCCCAGGGATCCAGGGGCAGCCCCAGCCAAGCTGGGAATTCCAGCTCAGCCAGGAATTCCTGCCCAAGATCCCAGCCCAAGCTCCCCTTGCCCAGTGGGAGCCATTCCCTGTGTCCTGTCCCTGCAGCCCTTGTCCCCAGCCCCTCTCCAGCTCTCCTGGAGCCCCTTTAGCTTCTGGAAGCTTCTCCCTGGATCCTTTTCCAGCGGTTTGCGGTGTTCCCAACCCCGTGGAGGGATTTTGGGAATTCCACCCTCTGGATCCAGGCCCTGGACTCTCCCTCAGGGATCGTTCCCAGCTCGTTCCCTTTCCCAAAATGGTTTTTTTCCGAGGCTCTGGAGTTGCTCTGGTTTTTGTCAGGACGGCGGAGAAATTCCACGGGAGGAGGAGCTCCCGCCTCTCCCAGGAGCAGCTGGAAAAGCTCTCCCTGCTGCCCTGACATCCACGGGTGGTTACTCCCAGAATTTCATCCCAAAATTCCCTATTTCTCCTGCGTTTTTGTTTTTGTTTTTTTTTCTGGGGCAAAACCAGAAAAAAAATAAACCGTGATCCAAGGGGTTCCTTGATCCCACAAATCCCAGATCCCATAAATTCCAGATCCCACACAAATCCCATATCCAGAGGACTTCCAGATCCCACAAACGCGAGATCCAGGAAATTCTCTGGTCCCACAAATCCCAGATCCTATAAATCCCAGATCCAGGAAATTCCCTGATCCAATCAAATACCAGATCCCATAAATCCCAGATCCATGGGATTCCCAGATCCTACAAATCCCACATCCCACAAATCCCAGATCCAAGGGATTCCCTGATCCAATCAAATCCCAGATCCCACAAATCCCAGCTCCAGGGAATTCCCAGATCCCACAAATCCCAGATCCCGGGCAGAATTCCCCTTTCCCTCCTGCTCCCACCCCGCTCTCCCCAGAGGGTCCCTGCCCGGCCCGGGGTGGCCAAACGCTGTCCCCAAGTGCCACCAGGGTGACAGAGGCTCCTTTGGGGTCATCGGGGTTTGGGAGCTGGGATCGGGGTCTGGGGTTTGTGGGAGCAGGGGATCCCTTGGATCTGGGATTTCTGGGATCTGGGATTTCTGGGATCAGGGATTTGTGGGAGCAGGGAATTTCCTGGATCTGGGATTCATGGGATCTGGGATTTGTGGGAGCAGGGAATCCCTTGGATCTGGGATTCATGGGATCTGGGATTTGTGGCATCTGGGAGTCCTCTGGATCTGGAATTTATGAGATCTGGGATTTCTGGGATCTGGGATTTGTGGGATCTGGGGTTTGTGGGTCTGGGATTTATGGGATCGGGGATTTTTGGGAGCAGGGAATTCCCTGCATCTGGGATTTATGGGATCGGGGATTTCTGGGATCAAGGAATCCCTTGGATCTGGGATTTGTGGGATCTAGGTGTCCTCTGGATCTGGGATTTATGAGATCTGGGATCTGGGATTTATGGGATCGGGGATTTCTGGGATCAAGGAGTCCCTTGGATCTGGGATTTCTGGGATCAGACTCTCCGGGATCCGCACCGATCCTTCGGGATCCCCACGATGCCACCCGGGCAGGTCCCCCACGGTGTCCCCACGCGTGTCCCCACCCCCAGCCGCGGTGTCACCCCCCCGACCCCACCCCACATCCCGGCTTTTCCAGGTGGGATTCCTGAGGATCCAGCACAAGTATGAGATCACCTTCCTGCTGCCCCCGGTGCCAGCGCTGGGCAGGGACCTTTGTCCCCTCCCTGTCCCCAACCCCAACCTGCGCGTCACCAGCGTCACCTCCCTGCCCGAAGGTACCGTGTCCCCAAGTGTCCCCAGGTGTCCCCAAGTGTCCCCATCCTGGATCTGGCCCTTTTTTCCAAAGGGTGGGGGAGGGGAGGCCACACCCAGGTGTCCCCTCAGTGTCTCGGGGAGGTGACAATTCCTTGTTCTCGGGGTGCCCAATGTCCCCAATGTCCCCAATGTCCCCAATGTCCCCAGTGTCCCCAAATCCCATTGTTTCGTTGTTGTCGGATTTTCCTTTCCTGGGGGGTCTCTGAGGGTGAGGGGGCTCCAGACCCTGACCAGGGACAGGGACAGGAACTGGGGACAGGGGACAGGGACAGGGACAGAGGGACAGAGGAGACAGGGACAGGGGAGACAGGACAGGGGACAGGGGACAGGGACAGAGGGACAGAGGGGACAGGGGACAGGGACAGGGGACAGGGACAAGGACAGGGACAGGGGACAGGGACAGGGGACAGGGACAGGGGACAGGGACAAGGACAGGGACAAGGACAGGGACAGGGGACAGGGACAGGGACAGGGACAAGGACAGGGACAGGGGACAGGGACAGGGGACAGGGACAGGGGACAGGGACAAGGACAGGGACAAGGACAGGGACAGGGGACAGGGACAGGGACAGGGACAGGGACAGGGACAAGGACAGGGACAGGGACAGGGACAGGGGACAGGGACAAGGACAGGGACAGGGACAGGGACAGGGACAGGGACAGGGACAGGGACAGGATTTGCTCCAAGAGGTGCCACCCTCCACTTTGGGGACAGTTGGGCGCTGCCACATCCGTGGGGTCTGGGAGCGGGGCCGTCCCTGGGGACAGCAGGGTGACAGCGGGGTGGGGTGGCAGTTCCTTGGGGACAGGGCGGGGACGGGGCTGTTCCCACCCGCTGATGGCTCCATCCCACAAAAACGCTTTAGGGTTGGTTTGGGGATTCCCAACTGGGGCTGGGATTGGGATTGGGGCCGGGATTGGGATCGGGGCTGGGATTGGAGCTGGGAGCCGGGGTTGGGACGGGAATCGGGACTGGGAGCAGAGCCAGGATTGGGACTGGAATTGGGACTGGGATTGGAGCCTGGAGTTGGGATCAGGACCGGGATTGGGACCGGGATCAGGACTGAAACCAGAGCTGGGATTGGGACTGGAATTGGGGCTGGGATCAAGACCAGGATTGGGACTGGGATCAGAGCTGGGATCGGGGCTGGGATTGGAGCTGGCAGTTGGGATCAGGACCAGGATTGGGACTGGGATCAGGACTGGAACCAGAGCTGGGATTGGGACTGGGATCAGAGCTGGGATTGGGGCTGCAATCAAGACCAGGATTGGTGCTGGGATCAAGACTGGAATCGGGACTGGGAATGGAGCCAGGAGCCGGGATCAGAACCAGGATTGAAATCAGGATCAGGAGTGGGACTGGGATGGGAATCAGGGCTGGGATTGGAAACGGGACCAGGATTGAGACCAAAATCGGGATCGGGTTTGGAGCCGAGATTGGGATTGGGGCTGGGATTTGGGATTGGAGCTGGGATCGGGATTGGATCTGGGATTGGGATTGGATCTGGGATTGGGATTGGAGCTGGGATCAGGATTGGAGCTGGGATCAGGGATTGGAGCTGGGATTGGGATTAGATCTGGGATTGGGATTGGATCTGGGATCGGGATTGGAGCTGGGATTGGGGTTGGAGCTGGGATCAGGATTGGAGCTGGGATTGGGGTTGGAGCTGGGATTGGGATTGGAGCTGGGATTGGGGATTAGAGCTGGGATTGGCATTGGAGCTGGGATTGGGATTGGAGCCGGGATCAGGATTGGAGCTGGGATTGGGGTTGGAGCTGGGATCGGGATTGGAGCTGGGATTTGGGATTGGATCTTGGATCGGGATTGGGGCTGGGATTTGGGATTGGAGCCGGGATTGGGATTGGAGCTGGGATTGGGATTGAAGCTGGGATCGGGATTGGAGCTGGGATCAGGGATTGGAGCTGGGATTGGGATTGGAGCTAGGATTGGGGTTGGAGCTGGGATCGGGATTGGAGCTGGGATCGGGATTGGAGCTGGGATTGGGATTGGAGCTGGGATTTGGGATTGGAGCTGGGATTGGGATTGGATCTGGGATTGGGATTGGAGCTGGGATCGGGATTGGAGCTGGGATTTGGGATTGGAGCTGGGATCAGGGATTGGAGCTGGGATCAGGGATTGGAGCTGGGATTGGGATTTGAGCCGGGACTGGGATTGGAGCTGGGATTGGGATTAAAGCTGGGATTGGGGATTGGATCTGGGATTTAGGATTGGAGCTGGGATTGGGGTTGGAGCTGGGATTGGGGTTGGAGCTGGGATTGGGATTGGAGCCGGGATTGGGATTGGAGCTAGGATTGGGGTTGGAGCTGGGATCGGGATTGGAGCTGGGATCGGGATTGGAGCTGGGATTTGGGATTGGAGCTGGGATTTGGGATTGGAGTCGGGATTGGGGTTGGAGCTGGGATTGGGATTGGAGCTGGGATCGGGATTGGGGCTGGGATTGGGGTTGGAGCTGGGATCGGGATTGGATCTGGGATTTGGGATTGGAGCCGGGATTGGGGTTGGAGCCCATATTGGTATTGGAGCTGAGATTAGGGCTGGGATTGGGGATTGGAGCCGGGATTGGAGCCGGGATTGGTGTTGGAGCTGGGAGGTGCAGGCAGGGCAGGGAAGGCGCAGGCAGGTGCAGGCAGGGTGAGGAGGGTCCGGGCAGGGCAGGGAAGGTGCAGGAGGGCAGGGAAGGTTCAGGGATGGTGCAGGCAGGGTGAGGAGGGTTCAAGCGGGGCTCGGGGGGCTCGGGCAGGGTAAGGAGGGTTCAGGCAGGGCTTGGAGGGCTCGGGCAGGTCCAGGCAGGATGAGAAGGGTTCAAGCAGGGCTCGGAGGGTTCAGGCAGGGCTCGGAGGGCTCGGGCAGGCACCGGCAGCGCTCGGGCAGCCTCTCCACGTCCCCGCTCCCCTGCCAGGGCACAGCGTGCGCTGCGAGTACACGGCCAGCAAGGAGGGGGTGCTGAGGGAGGAGCTGCTGCTGGCCGGACACGGCCCCGACCACGTCAGGGTGACCCTCCAGGCCCGGGTCATGGGTAAGGGGCTCTTGGGGAGGTTCTGGGCTCCTTCCCTGTCCCACCCCACACACCACTCTTCCCAGTTGTCCCAGTTCAGGCGTGGCACCGTGTCCCAGTGCTGAGGAATTGCCCAAAACGGGTGATTTCATCCCAAAAATGCCCCATCCCCAGGGGGTTGAGGAGAGCCCTGGGAAGGGGTGGAGGGGTGGATCCAACCCTGTCTCTGGAAGCCCTTTGTTCCTGGGATGTCCCCTGTCCCTGGGATGTCCCCCTGTCCCTGGGACCCTCCCTATAAACCCCAACACCCCCTTTCTCCCCGTGTCCCCCCACCCCATATCTCAGCCACCCCCAGCCCCGCTGTGCCCCCCCTGAGGTTGTCACCACCCCCGGGGCGGCGACCACAGCGGTGACACGAGGACAAAAGGACAAACACGTCATCCCCCAACCCGGGCCCAGCATTGCTGGGACAGGACAAACCCCCTTGATCCTAAAACCCCCATGACCCTAAAACCCCTGCGACCCTAAAACCGTTGTGATCCTAAAAGCCCCACAACCCTAAAACCCCCACCATCCTAAAACCCCCGCGACCCTAAAACCCGCCCCAAAACCCCCTAAAAAGGGGCGTTCCCCCCTCCCCAAAAGGGTCAGCGAGCTGTCCCCGAGCCGCTGTCCCCCCGATGTCCCCAGACCCTAAAACCCTTGCAACCCTAAAACCCCCGTGACCCTAAAACCCCCGTGACCCTAAAACCCTTGCGATCCTAAAACCCTTGTGACCCTAAAACCCCCACGACCCTAAAACCCTCGCCATCCTAAAACGCACCCCAAAACCCCCTAAAAAGGGGCGTTCCCCCCTCCCCAAAAGGGACAGCGAGCTGTCCCCGAGCCGCTGTCCCCCGATGTCCCCAGACCCTAAAACCCTCGCGACCCTAAAACCCTTGTGACCCTAAAACCCACCCCAAAACCCCCTAAAAAGGGGCGTCCCCCCCTCCCCAAAAGGGACAGCAAGCTGTCCCCGAGCCGCTGTCCCCGATGTCCCCAGACCCTAAAACCCTTGCAACCCTAAAACCCCTGCAACCCTAAAACCCTCGCCATCCTAAAACCCCCCCAACCCTAAAACCCTCACGACCCTAAAACCCACCCCAAAACCCCCTAAAAAGGGGCGTCCCCCCCTCCCCAAAGGGGACAGCGAGCTGTCCCCGAGCCGCTGTCCCCCAATGTCCCCAGACCCTAAAACCCCCACGACCCTAAAACCCTCGCCATCCTAAAACGCACCCCAAAACCCCCTAAAAAGGGGCGTTCCCCCCTCCCCAAAAGGGACAGCGAGCTGTCCCCGAGCCGCTGTCCCCCGATGTCCCCAGACCCTAAAACCCTCGCGACCCTAAAACCGCCGCGATCCTAAAACCGCCGCGATCCTAAAACCCCCGGGACCCTAAAACCCTCCTCCAAACCCCCTAAAAAGGGGCGTTCCCCCCTCCCCAAAGGGGACAGCGAGCTGTCCCCGAGCCGCTGTCCCCCAATGTCCCCAGACCCTAAAACCCCCGCGACCCTAAAACCCCCGCGATCCTAAAACCCGCCCCCAAATCCCCTAAAGGGACGGCGAGCTGTCCCCGAGCCGCTGTCCCCCCCGCTGTCCCCAGACCGCCACCACGGGACGCCGATGCTCCTGGACGGGGTGCGCTGCGTGGCGGCCGAGCTGGAGTACGACTCGGAGCAGAGCGACTGGCCCGGCTTCGACTGACCCCAAACCCCACCCCGAGAGGAGGGGGGAAAAACCCCAAAACCTCCAAAAAGGACGGGGACCGGTCCTGCCCCCCAAAAACGGGCGGAGGGACCACCCCGCCCTGCTCGTCGCCGCTGCCGCCGCCGCTTCGCCCTCACCCCCAAACCCGCGTGGGTTTTTGGGGGAATTGTGCCTCTTTGGGGTGGGAGTTTTCCCCTATTTTTTTTTTATGGGGTGGGGGTGGAATTTTGGCCAGCGGGGTCACCCCCCGTGGCTCTGGGGTTGGGGTCACGTTCCCCCCCTGCCCCCCCCGCCAGCCGTGTCCTTGTGTTGCTGCCAGCGCCTCTTTTTTTGGGGGTTGTGTTTTTGGGGTTTTTTGGTTTTTTTTCTATTTTTCTCAGATTTTTTTCCTGGGTTTTTTTTTCCCTCTTTTCCCTTTTTTTGGTGGTTTTTTTTTGTGTTTTTGGTTTTTTTTTTTTTCCTCGTGGTACAAGGACCAGCAGCAGTTTCAGGAGGTTTTATGTGCCTATATATATATATATATATATAAATATAAAGATATCTTACATGCCTGCTGGGAGGGGGTTAAAGTCCAAAATCCCACCGGGAACGGAGTTTGGGGAGCCCGGATCCCCCTCCGTGAAGAGGGACAGGGGACATTCCCAGGTGGACAACCCCAAATAGACCCCGAGGGGGGGTGGGGAGGGGTCAGGAGGCGAATTCCAGTTAAAGGGGGGGCTGGGGGAGGGTGGGGGGCAGGGGTTGGGGTCCCCGGGATGAGGGGTGGGGTCTCAGTCTGGGAGGGAATCGATGGTGCCGGGTCCTGGGGTGGTCCCCGCAACGACAGGAGGTCTCAGCTGGTCTGGAAATCCATGGTGGCATCTCCAGGGAGGTCTCAGTTGGACAGGAAGTCCATGGTGGCATCTCCAGGAAGGTCTCAGTTGGACAGGAGGTCTCAGCTGGGCTGGAAATCCATGGTGGCATCTCCAGGGAGGCCTCAGTTGGACAGGAGGTCGATGGTGGCATCTCCAGGAAGGTCTCAGTTAGACAGGAAGTCCATGGTGGCATCTCCAGAAAGGTCTCAGTTGGACAGGAAATCGACAGTTGTGTGTCCTGGGTGGTCTCAGTTGGACAGAAAGTCATTGGTGGTATCTCCAGGAAGTTCTCAGTTGAACAGGAAGTCAATGGTGGCAGGTCCCAGGGATGTCCCCGTGATGTTGGCAGGGTCTCAGCTGGAGATGAAGTTGATGGTGGCATCTCCCAAGGCTCCTCTGTTGGACAGGAAGTTGATGGTGGCAGGTCCTGGGGATGTCCCCACAGTGACAAGGTCTCTCAGTTGGACAGGGTTCGCCGGTGGTAGATCCCAGGATGGTTTCAATTGAAGATGAAGCCAGTGGTGTCATCTCCCAGTGGTCTCCACAATGGTGGTCCCAGTGTCAGTTGGACAGGAAGTCAATGGTGGCCGCTCCCAGGGGTGTCCCCACGAGGACAAAGACCCTCAGTTAGACCAGAAGTTAATGGTGGCATCTCCAGGAAGGTCTCAGTTGGACAGGAAGTCAATGGTGTCCACTCCCAGGGGTGTCCCCACAGTGACAGGGCTCTCAGCTGAAGATGAAGTCGTGGTGGCAGGTCCTGGGGTTGTCCCCACAATGGCAGGGACTCTCAACTGGACGGAAGGTCAATGGTGGCAGCTCCCAGGGGTGTCCCCACAATGCGAGGGCCCCTCAGTCAGACAGGAAGTCCGTGGTAGCATCTCCAGGGGGGATCTCAGTTGGACAGGAAGTCCATGGTAGCATCTCCAGGGCCCCTCATTTGCACAAGAAGTCGATGGTGGCAGGTCCCAGGGTTGTCCCCACAAGGACAAAGACCCTCAGTTAGACTGGAAGTTAATGGTGGCATCTCCAAAGAGGTCTCAGTTGGACAGGAAGTCAATGGTGGCAGGTCCCAGGGGTGTCCCCACAATGACAAAGACTCTCAGTTGGACCGGAAGCTGATGATGGCATCTCCGCGGTCCCTGAGTTGGACAGGAAGTCAATGGTGGCAGGTCCTGGGGGTGTCCTCATGATGTTGGTGGTGGTCTCAGTTGGAGATGAATTCAACGGTGGAGTCTCCAGGAAGGTCTCGATTGGACAGAAAGTAGATGGCGGCATATCCTGGGTGGTCTCAGTTGGACAGAAAATTGATGGTGGCACATCCTGGATGGCCTCAGTTGGACAGGAAGTCTATGGTGACATGTTCCAGGGCCCCTCAGTTGGACAGGAAGTTGATGGTGGCACATCCCAGGGGCTCCTCAGTTGGACAAGAAATCAATGGTGGCACATCCTGGGTGGCCTCAGTTGGACAGGAAGTCAATGGTGGCCTCAATTGGACAGGAAGTCGATGGTGGCACGTCCCAGGGGCTCCTCAATTGGACAGGAAGTCGATGGTGGCATGTTCCAGGGCCCCTCAGTTGGACAGGAAGTTGATGGTGGCACATCACAGAGGCCCCTCAATTGGACAGGAAGTCACTGGTGGCCTCACTTGGACAGGAAGTCAATGGTGGCACATCCCAGAGGCCCCTCAATTGGACAGATGGCCTTGGTTGGACAGAAAGTCAATGGTGGCACATTCCATGGCCCCTCAGTTGGACAGGAAGTCAATGGTGGCCTCGGTTGGACAGGAAGTCAATGGTGGCACGTCCCAGGGGTTCCTCAATTGGACAGGAAGTCAGTGGTGGCCTCAACTGGACAGGAAGTTGATGGTGGCACATCCCAGAGGCCCCTCAATTGGACAGGAAGTCGATGGTGACCTCGGTTGGACAGAAAGTCAATGGTGGCACGTTCCATGGCCCCTCAGTAGGACAGGAAGTCAATGGTGGCCTCGATTGGACAGGAAGTCGATGGTGGCCTCGGTTGGACAGAAGGTCAATGGTGGCACGTTCCACAGGCCCCTCAGTTGGACAGGAAGTCAATGGTGGCCTCGGTTGGACAGGAAGTCGATGGTGGCACATCCTGGGTGGCCTCAGTTGGACAGGAAGTCGATGGTGGCCTCGGTTGGACAGAAGGTCAATGGTGGCACGTTCCACAGGCCCCTCAGTTGGACAGGAAGTCAATGGTGGCCTCGGTTGGACAGGAAGTCGATGGTGGCACATCCTGGGTGGCCTCAGTTGGACAGGAAGTCGATGGTGGCCTCGCTTGGACAGAAAGTCAATGGTGGCACGTTCCACAGGCCCCTCAGTTGGACAGGAAGTCAATGGTGGCCTCGGTTGGACAGGAAGTCGATGGTGGCACATCCTGGGTGGCCTCAGTTGGACAGGAAGTTGATGGTGGCCTCGCTTGGACAGAAAGTCAATGGTGGCACGTTCCACAGGCCCCTCAGTTGGACAGGAAGTCAATGGTGGCCTCAGTTGAACAGGAAGTCGATGGTGGCACATCCTGGGTGGCCTCAGTTGGACAGGAAGTCGATGGTGGCCTCGCTTGGACAGAAAGTCAATGGTGGCACGTTCCATGGCCCCTCAGTAGGACAGGAAGTCAATGGTGGCCTCGGTTGGACAGAAGGTCAATGGTGGCACGTTCCACAGGCCCCTCAGTTGGACAGGAAGTCGATGGTGGCCCTGACGCTGCGCGCCGTGCGCGTGTCCAGCGCCGTCACCTTGATCTCGGTGTCCCCGAACTGCATGCTGGCGCGGATCTCGCGCCGGCCCCGCGCCTCCCCCGCCTCCCCCAGCTCCAGGCTGATGGTGCCGCACTTCCTGACGCCGGGGTCGGTGATGTACACCACGTCGTCCCTGTCGCAGCAGTAGATGTTGATGATGGTCCGGCGCTGGCCGGGCCGGGCCGGGCAGTAGCTCCGCTGGACCACCTCCCCCAAGGCCACCGACT
The DNA here is from genome assembly GCA_017589585.1 of Phylloscopus whistleri. Taxonomy (NCBI): domain Eukaryota; kingdom Metazoa; phylum Chordata; class Aves; order Passeriformes; family Phylloscopidae; genus Phylloscopus; species Phylloscopus whistleri. The sequence continues at coordinate 17,543 of JADMLD010000514.1, forward strand.
GGTCCACGGCCACGAACTTCTCGAAGATGTCGGTGCACCAGTTCTTGCCCTCCTTGACCAGCAGCTTCTCCCGCGGGTGCTTGCCCTCCACGAACTTGTTGAGGACGCCGACGCCGTAGGTGAGCGGGGAGCGGCGCACCCGCACCACGCCAGGGTCCAGGCCGAAGAGCACGGCCCCCTTGAGGATGGTCAGCCCCACGTCCTGCGGGACGATGACCCGGCAGCGGTGGCCGAAGGCGGCCTGCACGGCCCGCTGCAGCATGGCCGACTCGGCGAAGCCGCCCACCAGGAAGAGGAACTTGACGCCTTGGACCTCGGGTTTCTTCAGGAGGGCGTCTGGAGGGAGGATGGAAAAGGGGAGGTTTGGGGTTGGGATGGTGGAAGGAGCGGTGTGGGGAAGGGGTGGGGGGGATTCGGGGTGTCAAGGATGAGGGGAGTCCGGGAATGGGGGCAGTGCCAGGGGTGGAGTGGGGCCCAGGGACAGGGTGGGTCCCAAGGACAAGAGGGGTTCCAGGGACAATGGGATTCCAGAGATAAAAGATTCCCAGGGACAAGGGGGATTCCAATGAGGAGGACGGTTCCAGGAATGGGAGATCCCAGGGACAAGGTGGGCTCCAGGGACAGAGGTGGTCCCATGGACAAACAGGGTTCCAAGGACAGGGAAAGTCCCAGGGATGGAGGTGGGTCCCAGGGACAGGAGGGTCCCAGGGGCACAGTGAGTCCCAGGGTGTGGGGTTGTCCCAGGGATGGAGGATCTCTCAGGCATGGGATGGTCCCAAGGATGGGCATAGGGACAGGGGTGGTCCCAGGGACAGGGAGGATTCCAGGGATGAAGGGGCTCCCAGGAATGAGGGGGCCGTCCCAGGGATGGGAATGATCCCAGGAATGGGGGTGCTCCCACTAACAGGGAAGGTCCCAGGGGTGGGGAGCGATCCCGGGGACAGGGGGTGGGACAGGGACAGGGGTCTCCCCATGGATGGGCGTGTCCCACCGATGTGCTGGATGATGTGGGTGATGGTTGGCTGGAACAGCTCGTTCATGGCCTCGGGGGACATCCGCAGCATCCCTTGGGACGACCACTTCACCAGGTTGACGCTGGGGACAAACAGGGGACGCGGGCGTGACCGGGAACGTCCACCTGCTCCTTCCATGTCCTCTCCCCTCCCACCCCACCACCCCATCCCACCTTTCCCCTCTCTCCCACCCTGGTGTCCCTCCCTCCGTGTCCCCGCGCTCCCGGGATGTCCCCAACCCGCGTCCCCCCTCACTTGCTCTTGCGGAGCGCGGTCTCCACGTTGTGGCCGCGGTGTTTGCGGTAGAAGTCGATGAAGGAGAAAGGCAGGGAGATGTTGAGGGGGCTGGAGCGGCTCGGGGCGGCCGCGCGCTTCCGCGCCTCGAAGGCGATGGTCAGGTCCACCCAGGCCGCCGGGCGCTTGGCCTTGAAGGTGGCGATGAAGTCATCGCCGAAGATGTGGCACAGAAGCTTCTCGAAGGCCAGGTCCACGCCCACGGCCCCGTAGGGACCTCCTGAGGGGACGAGGGTGTGGGGTCAGGAGGTGGCCCCGTGGTAGCCGTGTCCCCATGGCAGCCATGTCACCCATCACCGTGTTCTGCAACATCTCCATGTCCATATGTCCCCCGTGTCCCCCATCAGCATGTCCCATGGTCCCCATGTCCGCCATCCCCATGTCCCTGTGGCACCCACACCTCCATGTCCCCCATCCTGATGTCCTCGTGTCCCCCATCACTGTGTCCCTCATATTTTCCATGTCCCCATATCCTCCATATCCCCCTTTTCCTCATGTCGTCCATATCCCCATGTCCTCCATATCCCCATATCCTCTGTGTCCCCATGTCCCCATGTCCTCCATATCCCCCATGTTCCCATGTCCCCATATCCCCCATGTCCCCATATCCTCCATGTTCCCCATGTCCTCCATATCCCCATGTCCTCCATATCCCCCATGTCCTCCATGTCCTCCATATCCATGTTCCCCATATCCTCCATATCCCCCATGTCCCCATGTCCCCATATCCTCCATATCCTCCATGCCCTCCATGTCCCCATGTCCTCCATGTTCTCCATATCCCCCATGTCCTCCATGTTCCCCATGTCCTCCATGTTCCCCATATCCTCCATATCCCCCATATCCTCCATATCTTCTATATCCTCCATATCCCCCATGTCTTCCATATCCCTCATGTCCCCATATCCTACATGTCCCCATATCCTCCATGTCCCCATGTCCCCATGTCCTCCATGTCCCCGTGTCCTCCAAATCCTCCATGTCCCCGCATCCTCCATATCCCCATGTCCTCCATATCCCCCATGTCCTCCATATCCTCCATGTCCCCATGTCCCCATATCCGCCATATCCCCCATGTCCTCCATATCCCCATGTCCTCCCTGTCCCTGATGTCCCCATGTCCCCCCCAACACCATATCCCCACATCCCCCACATTCCTGTGTCGCCATGTCCTCCATCCCCACATCCTTGTCTCCCTTGCATTCCTCAGGTCCCCCAGACCCATGTCCCTGTGGCGCCTCCATCTCCATGTCCCACGTCCCCATGTCCCCCACCTCCTCACACATCCCCGTGGCACCCCTGCCACCCTGTCCCCGTGTGCCCCATCCCAACGTCCTTGTGGCATCCCTGTCCCCATGTCCCACACGCTCCTGCCCCCTCCACCCCAGGCCTTCGTCCCTCTCTCCCCCGTCGCCCACCATCCCCATCCTGCCTGCCCCACCTGGTCCCCCTAACCCACCCCTGTCCCTCCTTTTCCCCCAAATCCATCCCCCCTTCCCTCTGTCCCCTCGCTGTCCCCTCTTTGTCCCCTCGGTTCCCCTGCACTTCCCCCCGGCGCCACCAGGTGGAGCCACAGCCTCACCCACGACCCTTTTGTGGGGCGGGGGGTTCCCAGCGCGGGTTTGGGGGTCCCAGTCTGGGTTTGGGGTCCCATCCCGGGTTTAGGGGTCCCAGTCTGGGTTTGGGGGTCACAGCCTGGATTTAGGGTTCCAACCCAGGTTTGGGGGTCCGAGCCCAGGTTTAGGGTCCCAGCTCGGGGTCCCAGCCCGGGTTTGGGGTCCCAGCTCAGGTTTGGGGTATCAGCCCGGATTTGGGGTCCCAGCCTGGATTTGAGGTCCCAATCCGGGTTTTAGGGTCACAGCCTGGATTTAGGGTTCCAACTCAGGTTTGGAGTCCCAGCCCGGGTTTGGGGTGCCAGCCTGGCTTTGAGGTTTCCACCCTGGCTTTGGGGTCCCATCCCGAGTTTGGGGGTCCCAGCCTGGGTTTTGGGGTGCCATCCTGGCTTTGGGGTTTCCACCCTGGCTTTGGGGTCCCATCCCGGGTTTGGGGGTCACAGCCCGGATTTGGGGTGCCGGCCTGGCTTTGGGATCCCAGCCGGGATTTGGGGTCCCAGCCCGGGTTTGGGGTCCTGGGAGGATCCCGGAGTAGGGGTAAAAAAGGATGGATCGGGACCCTCATCTCACCCGAGGCTTTGTAGAGCTCCTTCAGCGTCCCCTGCGGCTTCTCGATCTGGTGCACGGTCAAATCCACCGTCCCCCCGCCGCAATCGGCCACGATGTACCTGTCACCTGCGGGAGGGGGCGGGGGGGGACAGCGACAGGGTGGCCGTCCTGAGTGACCCACCCGCGGGGACACAGGACTGCGCTTTCCCCGGGAAAACGGATTTTTAACCAAAATGTTGGGAATCGGGAGGGGCGGAGACACGAAGGGATGGGATGGTGGCAGGGACACCCCGCCCCTTCTGTGGGCGCCCACTCGTGTCACCCCCATGGCAGGAGCACTTTGGGGGTGGCTCTGCACGAAGGGGGACCCCGGGATCTGGGGACATCCTAGGGGACCCCGGGACTTGGGAATCTCCAGCGGGGACCCCCACCCGTGTCCCCCCCACCCCCGGCCTCGTACCTGCCTGCATCTCCGACCAGAGCTCGCCCACTCCCGACTCCACCAGGAAGGTGCGGCTGTGCCGGGATCGCCGGAGCTGCTCCCGGGCTGGGGGACAGAGCCGGGGGTCAGCAGCGGGGTCAGGATCCTCCCCATTTCCATGGGATCCTCTCCATATCCATGGGATCCACCCCATTTCCATGGGACCCCCCCCCATTTCCATGGGATCTTCCCCATTTCCATGGGATCTACCCTGCTTCCATGGGATCCACCCCAGTTCCATGGGATCCACCTCCATTTCCATGGGATCCCCTCCCATTTCCTTGGATCCACCCAAGCTGCTCCCGGGCTGGGGGACAGAGACGGGGGTCAGCAGCGGGGTCAGGATCCTCCCCAGTTCCATGGGATCCTCTCCATTTCCACGGGATCTCTGGGAATGGGGTCCTTGGGGGATGGGGAGGATCTCTGGGAGTTGGGGATCTCTGGGAATGAGATCTCTGGGAATGGGGGGGGTCTCTGGGAATGGGGTCCTTGGGAATGGGGTCTCTGGGAATGGGGTCCTTAGGAATGGGGAGTCTCTGGGAATGGGAGGGGTCTCTGAGAATGTGAGGTCTCAGGGAATGGGGGATCTCTGGGAATGGGGGGTCTGGGAATGGGGGGGTCTGGGAATGAGGGGGTCTGGGAATGAGGGGGTCTCTGGGAATGTGGTCTCTGGGAATGGGGATGTGAGGATGGGAAGTCTCTGGGAATGGGGGATACTCTGGGAATGGGGTCTCTGGGAATGGGGAGGGTCTCTGGGGACAGGAGGTCTTTGGGAATGGAGTCTCTGGCAATGGGGGAGGTCTCTGGGAATGCAGGATCTCTGGGAACGAGGGGTTCCTGGGAATGAGGGGTCCCTGGGAATAAGGGGTCTCTGGCAATGGGGTTTCTGGCATTGGGGTTTCTGGCAATGGGGAGCGGGTTCTGGGGACAGGAGGTCTTTGGGAATGGAGTCTCTGGCGATGGGGGGTCTCTGGGGACAGGGGGATCTCTGGGAATGGGTTCTTTGGGAATGGGGGGGCCTCTGGGAATGGGGTCTCTGGTAATGGGGTCTCTGGGAATGGGGGTGGTCTCTGGGGACAGGGGCGTCTCTGGGAATGGGTTCTCCGGGGATTTCCCCACCCATGGCAGCTGATGGATCCTCCAGACCTGGCATGCGGGACCAGACCCCATTCCCTGCTCCTCCAGCCCCCCGGCCCTGTCCCGACCCCATTCCCTGGGAATTCCCCATCCCCTGGGGATTCCCCATTCCCTGGGAATTCCCCATTCCCTGGGAATTCCCCATTCCCTGGGGGTTCCCCTCACCCTGCCGGAAGCTGGAGTCGATGGGGTGGGGGCCCTCGGCCCCGTTGGCCGGGGGGCGGCAGCTCAGCTCGATCAGTTGGTGCAGCCGCAGCTTCCGGCAGTAAATGGAGGCGGCCTCGGGCTCCAGCGCAATCAGCAGCTGCTCCGGCGTCTCCGGGGACACCAGCCCGGCCTGCGGGGACAGGGGGAGCTCAGGGTGTGTCCAGGTCCCCTCGGTGCTCGCACGGAGCTGGAGTTGTGGAGTGCGGGAGGACCCAACGCTCGCCAAAGAGCCGAATGTTCACCCAAAAACTCAACTGACCAATCAACCACCCAAGCCATGACCCGATGGGTCAACCAGCAATGCAAACACCCAGTTGACCACCTGACCACTCAACCAACCACCCAACCAATGAACTGACCATTCAACCAATGACCTGACCACCAAACCAATCAACCAACCACCCAACCAACAACCTGACCACCCAACCAACCACCAAACCAATCACCCCATCACAACCTGCCATAAATCCCTCCAACTATTCAACCAACCAAGCACCCAACCAACGACCTGACCACCCAACCAACCATCCAACCACCCAACCAACAAATGACCTGACCACCGAACCAATCACCTCACCACTCATCCTGCCATAAATCTACCAACCAATCATCCAACCACCCAACCAACCAACTACCTGACCACCAAACCAACCATCAAATCGATCACCCAACCACCCAATCCATCTAACCACTCAACCAACCAACTACCCAACCAACGACCTGACCACCAAACCAACCATCCAAAAACCCAACCAACAATCTGACCACCCAACCAACCACCAAACCAATCACCCAACCACTCAGCCTGCTGTAAATCCATCCAACCGTTCAATCAATCACCCAACCAATGACCTGACCACCAAACCAACCACCAAACAAATCACCCAACCACTCAACCTGCCATAAATCCATCAAACCAATTGTCCAACTACCCAACAAACCAGTGACCTGACCACCAAACCAACCACCAAACCAATCACCCAACTACTCAACCTGCTGTAAATCCATCCAACCATTCAACCAAGCAGCCAATCAACCAACAACCTGACCACCCAACCAACCACCAACCAACAACCTGACCACCCAACCAACCACCCATCCACCCAATGACCTGACCACCCAACCAACCACCCAACCAATGACCTGACACCCAACCAACCACCCAACCAACGACCTGACCACCAAACCAACCATCCAACCAACCATCCAACCATCCAGGCCCTGATCCAATGACACAACCAACTACACAACCAACTACCTGACCATCCAACCAATGACCTGACCACCCAACCAACCACACAACCACCCAGCCCATCACCCAACCACTCAAACAACCACCCAAGCAACCACCCAACCAATCAACTGCTCCATCATCCAACCACTCAACCAATGACCCAGTCAACCAATGAACCAACCAATGGGCTGAACACCAAACCAAGTGCTCAACCAACCAACCGCTCAACCAATGACCTGAGCACCAAACCATTCAACCAACCAATGACCACTTGCTCAACCAACCACCCAACCAGCCAACCACCCAACCAATGACCCACCCATTCAACCAACCGACTGCTCAACCAAGACATCCACCAACAACCCAACCACTCAACCAAACAACCGTTCAACCAATGACCTGAGCACCAAACCAACCATTGAACAATTCAACCAGCCACCCAAGCATCCACTTAACCACCCACCTGGCAAATTATCCAACTGCCCAATCACCCAACAGCTTTTGGTTGGCTGGGTATGAAGAGACATTAAATCCCATCCCATTCCCACCCCACCCATGGCAGGGACACCTTCCACTATCCCAGGTGGATCCAAGCCCCAGTACACTGGCCTTGGACACTGCCTTGGACACTGGCCTTGGACACTGCCTGGGATCCAGGGGCAGCTACAGCAAAGCTGGGAATTCCAGCCCAGCCAAGAATTCCTTCCCGAGATCCCACCTACCCCAACCCTCTGGCAGTGGGAATCCCGTTTGAGGGAGGAAGGGGATACCCCGGAGACCACAACCTCTGTGAGGGCCAGCACATGGTCACCCTCCCAAGTCCCCCCACCTTGTAGGCTGCTTCCCGCATGAACTGCTTGGCCGGCTGCTTCCAGATGGCCGGCACGGTGAGGACCCAGCGGATGGCGTCGCTCTCGGGCAGGGACGGGCACTGGTCCTTCAGCTCCTGTCCAGGGGACAAGCAGGAGGTGGCGCCGAGGAGCTCATGGAATATTTTGGGTTGGGAGGGACCTGAAATCCCACCCAGTCCCACCCAGGGACACCTCTCACTATCCCAGGTGGCTCCAAGCCAGGAGAGACCTTAAATCCCATCCAGCCCCACCCAGGGACACCTCCCACTATCCCAGGTGGCTCCAAGTCCCAATGTCCTTGAACACTCCCAGGGACAGGGCAGCCACATCTTCTCTGAGAATTCCCTTCCAGGGCCTCCCCACCCTCACGTGGAATGCGCAGAGAGGACGCAGGGGGTTCCATTTTGGGAGGAGGAGGAGGAGGGATGGAGGTGGCCCCACCTGCACCGCGTGCTGCTTGAAGAAGCGCAGGGCGTGGGCGAAAACCTCCAGCGCCGGCATCTTCTTCCCGTTGACGGCTTCCAGCTCGGTTTTCATGGTCAGGTCCTGCCGGGAACAGCAAATGCATCACCCGAGGGGCTGGGAGGCGGCCGGATCCATCACCAAACCTCGGGAGTTTGCACATCCCCCTGAGCCGACCAGAACACCTGGAGCTCGGGCACCTGAAGCTTTGTGCAACCACATCCACCCACCCTGGAGCAGCTCGGATGGCAGAACCTCAAATCCACCCCTTAAAATGGGCCAAAATTGGGGGTTTTTTTCCCAACATTTCAATTCCCAGCCTGGCCAGGATCCCCCTGGGAAGACTGGGAATGGTCAGGATGGGAGCAGGGACTCACGCTGGTGCTGTGGATCTTCATCTTAAACTTCTCAAAGTAGAACCACTCGCGGGCCTCCTCGGGGTCCAGGTCGTGGTAGTAATCGCGGGCGGTGTAGCCGAAGCTGTGGAATGTCCCCTCGGGGGTCAGCAGGAGGCTGGTGGGGGTCTTCTGGTTGGCCACACCCGGGTCCCCCCCTTCCCATTTCCTGCAAAGAGGAGCCGGAGCAGGTGAACTTCCAGGTCCTGCCAGGTTTGATTTGTTTCTCTGGGTGTGGTCTGAAGGACATTAGATGGGGACAAAGGAGGAGAGGTGACCCCGCTCCATCCTCTGAGGAATTTCATGGAATTCCAAACTGGTTTGGGTTGGGAGGGACCTTGAAGACAACCCAGTGGCACCCATTGCCGTGGGCAGGGACATCTCCCACTGTCCCAGGTGGATCCAAGCCCTGATGTCCAGCCTGGCCTTGGGCACTGCCAGGGATCCAGGGGCAGCCCCAGCCAAGCTGGGAATTCCAGCCCAGCCAGGAATTCCTGCCCAAGATCCCAGCCCAAGCTCCCCTTGCCCAGTGGGAGCCATTCCCTGTGTCCTGTCCCTGCAGCCCTTGTCCCCAGCCCCTCTCCAGCTCTCCTGGAGCCCCTGCAGGGACTCTGAGCATTCCCTGGAATTTTCCCTTCTCCAGGGGAACATTCCCAGCTCTCCCAGCCTGGCTCCAGAGCAGAGGGGCTCCAGCCCTTGGAGCATCCACACCTTCCACCTGCTGCTTCCAAGATTCATCTCCCACCAACCCAACTTCTGACCACTCTGGGGCCACAAAAGTCCTTCCCCTGCTCCGGGAGCAGCTCCGGGGCCTCTGGCAGGTCCTCACCTCATCATGTGGATGGCCTCGGGGTCGCTGGTGAAGCTGAAGGCGTAACCGCTGGAGGTGGTGCCGAAGTCGATGGCCACCACCACGGAGAAGGACGGGGTCTGCTGGGAACGCGCCTCGCTCCGCTGGAAGGCAAGGAATGGGATTGAGCACTCAGATGGGGCTGGCTGATTCCAGGAAAGGAGTGAAAACCCCAGAAAAGGGTCCATTTTCCCGGGATTTTCAGGATTTATCCCGGATTTTCACCCAATTTGGTGATTCCCTGATGGGTGATTCTTCTTCTTACGCATCTTCAACTCATTGGGAAAAGGGTTTTCCATATTCCACGGGGTGGCTCTGGTCATTCCCAAAGGCAGTTCCCATGGGACACGGGGATTTGGGCAGCCATGGAGAGGGGTGGGTGCCCATGGGAGCTGCCGGGGTGGTTGGGGGCCCTGTTTTTATTGTGCCCCCCTCACTCGGACCCTTGAAATCAGAGCCGAGATTCCCAAAAACCTTTCCTGTGTCTGGTCTCAGTCCAAGGGACATTGTCCCACGTGTCCCCATGGATCATTCAGTCAAAAACCTTCCCTGTGACTAATCTCACCTTGTCCCAGGTGTCCCCATGGGTCACTGAACCAAAACCCTTCCCTGCTTCCCATCTTGGACTAGGTGACATCATCTCAGGTGTCCCCAGGTGTCACCCAGCCAAAATCCTTTCCTGTGTTCAATCTTGCTCCGAGGGACATTGTCCCAGGTGTCCCCAAGGATCATTTGGTCAAAAACCTTCCCTGTGACCAATCTCACCATGACCCAAGGTGTCCCCAAGCATCACTCAGTCAAAAACCTTCCCTGTCACCAGTCTCACTCCAAGGGACATTGTCCCAGGTGTCCCCATGGGTCACTGAACCCAAACCCTTCCCTGTTTCCCATCTTGGACTGGGTAACATCATCCCAAGGTGTCCCCAAGGGTCACCCAGCTGAAAACCTTCCATGTGTCCAATCTCATTCCAAGGGACATTGTCCCACATGTCCCCAAGGGTCACACAGTTGAAAACCTTCCCTGTGTCCAATGTCACCTTGTCCCAGGTGTCCTCAAGGGTCACTGAACCCAAACCCTTCCCTGCTTCCCATCTTGGACCAGGTGACATCATCCCATGGATCACCCAGGTACAAACCTTCCCTGTGACCAATCTCACCTTGTCCCAGGTGTCCCCAAGGGTCACCCAGCTGAAAACCTTCCCTGTCACCAGTCTCACTCCAAGGGACATTGTCCCAGGTGTCCCCATGGGTCACTGAACCCAAACCATTCCCTGCTTCCCATCTTGGACTAGGTGACATCATCCCAAGGTGTCCCCAAGGGTCACCCAGCTGAAAACCTTCCATGTGTCCAATCTCACTCCAAGGGACATTGTCCCAGGTGTCCCCAAGGGTCACCCAGCTGAAAACCTTCCCTGTGTCCAATCTCACTCCAAGGGACATTGTCCCAGGTGTCTCCAAGGGTCACACAGTTGAAAACCTTCCATGTGACCAATCTCACCTTGTCCCAGGTGTTCCCAAGGGTCACACAGCTGAAAACCTTCCCTGTATCCGATCTCACCTTGTCCCAGATGTCCCCAAGGGTCACACAGCTGTAAACCTTCCCTGTGACCAGTCTCACTCCAAGGAACATTGTCCCAGGTGTCCTCAAGGGTCACCCAGCTGAAAATCCCCCTGGCCCAGATGTTTTGGGATGTTCCCACTGCTGCTCTCACACTTCTGCTGTCCCTGTCCCTCCCCTCCAGGGCTGTCCCCGTACCGAGGCAGCCATAAGGATGTGACAACGTCCCCGTGTCACCAGGGGAAGCCGGACGCCTCGTTAACCTTTAACGTCCCCAGATTTGATAAGCTCGGACACCAGCTGGGCAGGAAAAACGCCGGGATCAGCAGGGAAGGGGCAGCTGGCGCAGGAATGTGCCGTGACCGGGAACTCCAGGGAGGAGCCGGCTCTGGAACGCGGCCTCCCACACCCGGCAGCCCCCCCGGGGGAGGGAAGGAGTTTCCTGGGGTTAAATTTTTCCTGGTGGGTCATTCCAGAGGTGGAAAACCCCTCCATCCCGAAAATCCCGTGGATAAAGGTCCTGGGGATGGACTGACCCATCCTGTGGGGCTGGGGGGGGGGACGGAGGGAGGACTAGGAGGGGGACCAGCCACTGGGGAAGGACCAGAGGGGGAAAGGACAGGGGGGACAGACCCCAGCAGCCCCTGGGGACCCCGTAATGGCCTTACTGGGATCCCACAACAGCTTTACTGGGACTCCACAGTGGTCTTACTGGGAACCCCATAATGGCCTTACTGGGATCTCACAACAGCCTTACTGGGAATGGCACGATGGCCATACTGGGACTGCACAACTGCCTTGCTGGGGCTGCACACTGGCCTTACTGGGAACCCCATAGTGGCCTTACTGGGAACCCCCCAATGGCCTTACTGGGAACCCCATAGTGGCCTTACTGGGAACCCCCCAATGGCCTTACTGGGAACCCCCCAATGGCCTTACTGGGAACCCCATAAAGGCCTTACTGGGAACCTCCCAATGGCCTTACTGGGAACCCCCCAATGGCCTTACTGGGAACCCCATAAAGGCCTTACTGGGAACCCCCCAATGGCCTTACTGGGAACCCCTTAATGGCCTTACTGGGAACCCCCAATGGCCTTACTGGGACCACACACTGGCCTTATTGGGAACCCCACAATGGCCTTACTGGAAACCCCACACTGGCCTTACTGGGAACCCCACAATAGCCTTACTGGAAACCCCACACTGGCATTACTGGGAACCCCACAATTGCCTTACTGGGAACCCCACACTGACCTTAGTGGGAACCCCCTAATGGCCTTACTGGGAACCCCACAATGGCCTTACTGGGAACTCCGTAATGGCCTTACTGGGAACCCCACACTGGCCTTAGTGGGAACCCCACAATGGCCTTACTGGGAACCCCATAATGGCCTTACTGGGAACCCCACACTGGCCTTACTGGGAACCCCATAATGGCCTTACTGGGAACCCCCAATGGCCTTACTGGGACCACACACTGGCCTTACTGGGAACCCCACAATGGCCTGACTGGAAACCCCACACTGGCATTACTGGGAACCCCACAATGGCCTTACTGGGAACCCCACACTGGCCTTACTGGGAACCCCACACTGGCCTTACTGGTCCCACTGGTCCCCCACTCACCGGTGACTGGGAAGGCGTCAATGGGGCAATGCTGCAGCTGTCGTGGGGTGTCCCCGGGGAGCCGGGCGGGGTCGGCGTCGGGCACCGCTCGCCGTTGGCACCTGGGGACACGGACGGGTGAGGCTGGGTGACCCCAACGCCCCCAAAGACCCCTCCCCAAGGAGAGACCAGCGGGGACATCCCGATGGAGATGGATCCATTTAGAAAGGGATCCCAGCCCTTCCCAAAGACTTTCTCCAAGGAGAAACCACTCAGGACATCCCAATGGAGATGGATCCATGTGGAGAGGGATCCCAGCCCTTCCCAAAGACCCTTCCCCAAGGAGAGACCAGCGGGGACATCCCAATGGAGTTGGATCCATTTGGAAAGAGATTCCAGCCTTTCCCAAAGACCTTTCCCCAAGGAGAAACCACTCAGGACATCCCAATGGAGATGGATCCATGTGGAAAGGGATCCCAGCCCTTCCCAAAGACCCTTCCCCAAGGAGAGACCACTCGGAACATCCCAACGAGACAGATCCATTTGGAAAGGGATCCCAGCCCTTCCCAAAGACCCTTCCCCAAGGAGAGATCACCCAGGACATCCCAATGGAGATGGATCCATGTGGAAAGGGATTCCAGCCTTTCCCAAAGACCTTTCCCCAAGGAGAGACCACTCGGAACATCCCAATGAGATAGATCCATTTGGAAAGGTATCCCAGCCCTTCCCAAAGACCCTTTCCCCAAGGAGAGACCAGAGAGGACATCCCAATGGAGTTGGATCCATGTGAAAAGGGATCCCAGCGCTTCCCAAAGACCCCTCCCCAAGGAGAGATCACCCAGGACATCCCAATGGAGATGGATCCATGTGAAAAGGGATTCTAGCCTTTCCCAAAGACCTTTCCCCAAGGAGAGACCACCCAGGACATCCCAATGGAGACAGATCTGGGGTGGATGTGGTGGTGGAGGGGACAGAGTCACCGCGGGGGCTCCAGATGTGGAGTTCACAAAATCATGGAACTGAGGGACGGTTGGAGTTGGGAAGGTCCCCAGATCCCACCCAGTGCCACCCCATTCACGGGCAGGGACACCTTCCATGATCCCAGGTGGCTCCAACATGGCCTTGGACACTTCCAGGGATGGGGAAGCTGCTCCGGGCCAGCAGCTGGAAGGTCTGGATTCAGTGGGAATTGGGGGAAATCTTGGGAAGAGGGAAAGGAAATGTCTGTGGTTCAAATCCATGGAGAACCAGCGAGGGAGGGTGGGTCCAGCTCAGACCCCCGGCCACATTCCAGAACATCCCGGTTTTCTGGAGACCCTGGAAGCTCCTGCATGAGCCTGTGGTGACCCCAAAATCTGGGGAATCTGGGGAACCTCAGGGATCATGGGCACAGCGGATTTTCCCTCCTCCTCCTCTTCCTCCCCTTGGAGCCATCCCGGTCCCCTCCAGCAGCAGAATTCCAGCCCCGGGGAGCCCCAGTGATCCCAGAATCGGGGTGGGATGAGCCCGGGAGTCCCCACCCCACACCAGGGACACGGGGCTGTCCCGCCCACGCTGCCCAGGGCACCTGGCTCCAATTAGCAGCCGGCATTAATTAATCACCGCCCACGAAAGAGCCGCTGGACAGGCTCCAGCTGGAAGGAGCTGGGGGAGCTGGCGGAGCGGCTTTCCCGAGGGATTGGGATGGGGTGAAGTGTTGGGAATGGGGTGTGGGGTCCAGGCGGTGACGCCTGGGAGATGAAAGGACTGTTGGCCCCAAAACCTGCCCTTTGGGATTGCTGATCCTGCTGAGATCCTGCTGGGATCGGGGCCATGGGAGTGGGGATGAGCAGCACCCACCCCCAGCTGGGCTCTGGAGGGATTTGGGAGCAGAGGAGGTTCCATGGTTGGAGAGATTTGGGAACGGAGGAGGTTCCACATCTGGAGGGATTTGAGGTCAGAGGAAGTTCCATGGTTGGAGGGATTTGGGATCAGAGGAGGTTCCATGGTTGGAGGGATTTGGGAGCAGAGGAGGTTCCACAGCTGGAGGGATTTGGGGTCAGAGGAGGTTCCACAGCTGGAGGGATTTGGGGTCAGAGGAGGTTCCACGGTTGGAGGGATTTGGGGTCAGAGGAGGTTCCATGGTTGGAGGGATTTGGGGTCAGAGGAGGTTCCATGGTTGGAGGGATTTGGGAACGGAGGAGGTTCCATGGTTGGAGGGATTTGGGAGCAGAGGAGGTTCCGTGGTTGGAGGGATTTGGGAACAGAGGAGGTTCCATGGTTGGAGGGATTTGGGAACAGAGGAGGTTCCATGGTTGGAGGGATTTGGGGTCAGAGGAGGTTCCATGGTTGGAGGGATTTGGGAACAGAAGAGGTTCGGTGGTTGGAGGAATTTGGGAGCAGCAGAGGGGGCTCTGTTGTTGGAGGGATTTGGGATCAGAGGAGGTTCCATGGAGGGATTTGGGAACAGAGGAGGTTCCATGGAGGGATTTGGGATCAGAGGAGGTTCCATGGCTGGAGGGATTTGGGAACACCCTCGGGAAGCTCCGGAGCCCCGGGGAGTGCTCTGGGAATGCTCTGGGATCCCCCAACAGCAGCAGCTGCGGGACTGGGACTGGGACTGGGACTGGGACTGGGACTGGGATTGGGATTGGGACTGGGATCGGGACTGAGACTGGGACTGGGATTGGGACTGGGACTGGGATTCGGGATTGGGACTGGGACTGGGACTGGGACTGGGTCTGCGACTGGGATTCGGGACTGGTCTGATCCCGACTCTCCGTGCCTGGGAAAGAGCCACATCGCGGAGTTGGGGACAGTGATTGCCACGTCCCCCCGTCCCCAGAGCTGTGCCGGTGACACGTCTGCTGTCCCCTACACCTGCTCCCTAAGTGCTTTTCCCTGTATCCGTGTCTGTCCCATAAATATTTGATCCCAGACAAACGGGAACCGTCTCTCCGCCGCCTCCGCGTGCGACGGAGCCGGGGCACTGCCGACCCCCCCGGGGGCCTCTGGAGAGCCTCGGACATGAAACCTCATTCCTGCGGATAAGGATCGGGATCGGGATCGGGGGCGGGGGGTGGAATTCCTGCCGCGGGCTCTGCACTCCTGGTTTGTTTTGGGATCAGGTTTGGGGTGGCAGGATCAGGTTTGGGATGGAGGGATGAGGTTTGGGATGGAGGGATCAGGTTTGGGGTGGCAGGATCAGGTTTGGGATGGAGGGATGAGGTTTGGGGTGGAGGGATGAGGTTTGGGATGGAAGGATCAGGTTTGGGATGGTGGGATCAGGTTTGGGATGGAAGGATCAGGTTTAGGATGGAAGGATCAGGTTTGGGGTGGCGGGATCAGGTTTGGGATGGTGGGATCAGGTTTGGGATGGAAGGATCAGGTTAGGATGGAGGGATGAGGTTTGGGATGGAGGGATCAGGTTTGGGATGGAAGGATCAGCTTTGGGACAGCAGGATCAGCTTTGGGATAGCAGGATCAGCTTTGGGATGGCAGGATCAGCTTTGGGATGGAGGGACCAGCTTTGGGATGGTGGGATCAGCTTTGGGATGGCGGGATCAGCTTTGGGATGGTGGGATCAGCTTTGGGATGGAGGGATTATCAGCTTTGGGATGGAAGGATCAGCTTTGGGATGGTGGGATCAGCTTTGGGATGGAGGGATCAGCTTTGGGATGGAGGGATCAGCTTTGGGATGGCGGGATCAGCTTTGGGATGGTGGGATCAGCTTTGGGATGGAGGGATGATCAGCTTTGGGATGGTGGGATCAGCTTTGGGATGGTGGATCAGCTTTGGGATGATGGGATCAGCTTTGGGATGTCAGGATCAGCTTTGGGATGGTGGGATCAGCTTTGGGATGGTGGGATCAGCTTTCCTCCCACAGCTGGTTCTGGTTATCCCGACACGGGGACGCAGAGGGGGGACAGCACGGGACCCAGACACAGAATGACCATCTCGGGGGGGGTGGGTCAGCCAGTGCCACCCCCCTGGGGACATCCTTACCCCCTGGGGACATCCTTACCCATCCGCAGGCTCTGCATCCCGGGCTCCAGCAGCATCGCCATGGCCTCGCTGCCCGCCTGGAAAAGGAGGGGACAAAATCCATCCCCGTGTCCCCTCAGGGGCCACGGCGTCCCCTCAGTGTCACCTCCACCCCAAAAAACACACCGGGGACGAGGCTGGGATTTGTAGGGTTGGCGGGAGAGGACCCCAAATCCCAGCTCCCAGCGGGGCATGGGAGTGGCTGTCCCGGTTTGGGGCACAGGAGAATGTCACCGTCCAGGGTGTCCCCGGCTGTCACTGTGGGGACAGGGATTGGGGCTGGGATTGGGGCTGGGACTGGGATTGGGACTGGGATTGAGATTGGGATTGGGGCTGGGATTGGGATTGGGATTGGGACTGGGATTGGGACTGGTTTGGGGCTGGGATTGGGATTGGGACTGGGATTGGGACTGGGATTGGGACTGGGACTGGGATTGGGACTGGGAGTGGGACTGGGATTGGGATTGGGATTGGTTTGGGGCTGGGATTGGGACTGGGATTGGGATTGGGATTGGTTTGGGGCTGGGATTGGGACTGGGATTGGGACAAGGTTTGGGACTGGGATTGGGATTGGGATTGGGACAAGGTTTGGGACTGGGATTGGGATTGGGATTGGGATTGGGATTGGGATTGGGATTGGGACTGGGATTGGGATTGGTTTGGGGCTGGGATTGGGACTGCGGCTGGGACTGGTTTCGGGCTGGGAATGGGGCTGGGATTGGGATTGAGATTGAGATTGGGATTGGGATTGAGGTTGGGGTTGGGACTGGGATTGGAATTGGAATTGGGATTGAGATTGGGATTGGGATTGGGATTGAGACTGGTTTGATCCCGACTTTCCGTGTCTGGGGAAGAGCCACATCGCAGAGCTGGGGACAGTGATTGCCACGTCCCCCAGGGTCAGCACAGACCCCGGAGTGACCCCCTGGACACCCCCACCATGGCCACGGAGGGACAGGGAGTGAAGCCACGGAGCCACCAAGGGCTGGCGTGTCCCTGCGTCCCTCGGGCAGCGGGGTTGGGGACATTGGGGACATCCCTGCCCATCCAAACCCACAACTGCCCAGTTCCTGTCACCGGCCAGGCCGGACAGATGTGCAGGATGCAGATGTGCAGGGTACAGATGTGCAGGACACACAGCTGGGTGGAAATCGCTGTCCCTGCACATTTTTACCCTCAACCAAATCCCTTTTTTTTGGGGAGCTTTTTTAGGAAAAATCCCAACTCCTCCTCTCGATCCTGGCTCTTCCCAGCCCCTGGCCCAACCCCAAATCTTCTTCCCGGGATCACACCCCGGCTCCTGGCTCCCTTCCCGAGGCCACAGCCCCATCCCGCCCCCTCCGAGCCGCTCTCATCCCACAGATCCAGAGGCTCGGGATGGGGCTGAGCTCATCGGGAGAGGCCTCGGCCGCAAACCCGCCCACCTCAAACCCACCCGCAGCCTCCCCTCTTCCCAAAAAAATCCCCCTCGGGATACGAACGGCAGGTGGGGAGGCTTTCCCTGGAATGGGGCGGGGGGGTCCGGCTCGGGCCACCCCGGAGCTGCGGGCGGGGACGGCCCCGGGTGACACAGAGGGAGGTCCTGGCAGGTTGGGGGTGGTCCAGGGTTTCTTTTTTTTTTTTTTTTTTCCACCAAAATGGGTTTTTTCCCTAAAATGGGGCTTTTCCACCAAAATGGGGTTTTTCCACCAAAATGGGGCTTTTCCCCGAAATGGGGCTTTTCCCCCAAAATGGGGCTTTTCCACCAAAATGGGGCTTTTCCACCAAAATGGAGGTTTTTACCCCAAAATGGGGCTTTTCCACCAAAATGGGGTTTTTCGCCAAAATGGGGCTTTTCCACCAAAATGGGTTTTTCCACCAAAATGGGGTTTTTCCACCAAAATGTTTTTTTTTCCACCAAAATGGGGTTTTTTCCCCCGAAATGGGGCTTTTCCACCAAAATGGGGTTTTTTCCCCCAAAATGGGGCTTTTCCACCAAAATGGGGTTTTTCCACCAAAATGGGGCTTTTCCACCAAAATGGGGTTTTTCCACCAAAATGGAGGTTTTCCACCATTTTTTTTTTTTTTTTTCCAGGAGGTTTTCCTGCAGGGACACGCTCCGGAAATCATCTCCCAAACCTGGGATTTCTCTTTTCCCGGCTGCCTGCGGCTCCGGGTTGTGGGTTTGGATGGGCAGGGATGTCCCCAATGTCCCCAACCCTGCTGCCTGAGGGACGCAGGGACACGCCAGCCCTTGGTGGCTCCGTGGCTTCACTCCCTGTCCCTCCATGGCCATAGTGGGAGGGTCCAGGGGGTCACTCCGGGGTCCGTGCTGACCCTCGGGCTCTGCGTGGCCAAAATCCTCCTGCTCCAGGCCTGGCAGGGGGGTGGCCAGCTGCCACCTTTGTCCCCAAGGTGTCCCTGGTGGCCTCAGACCCCCCGTGGTGTCCCGCAGTGACCACGCCGTGGTCACCCGGGGGGCACAGGACAAAGCCCCCGGCCCTGGGGGTCCCTCCCGGGGCAGGGTCCCGGGGGCTGCCGGGCTCCCCCGGCGGATTTTTGAGGATTTTTTTCCGCCGTTTCCGCCTCTGCGGGGGCTCGCGGAAACGGGGAAAGGAAACGAAAGTTTGGGAGGGGATCGGGGCGGGGGGGCCGGGAGCGGCACCGGGGCTGCGGCACGGGCGGGAGCGGCACCGGGACACCGGCTGGGCCGGGCCGGGTGACCCCACAACTCGGGGTGATCCCACAACTCGGGGTGATCCCACAAACTCGGGGTGACCTCACAGCTCTGGTGTCCCACAACTCGAGGTGTCCCCCAAAATCAGGGTGACCCTACAATTCGGGGTGTTCCGACAAACTCAGGGTGTCCCCACAACTCGGGATGATCTCACAACTCGGGGTGACCCCACAAACTCGGGGTGTCCCCGCAAAATCAGAGTGGCCTCACAAACTCGGGCTGTCCCCACAGCTCCGGGTGACCCCATAAACTCAGGGTGACCCCACAAACTCGAGGTTACCCCACAACTCGGGGTGTCCTCACCACCTCGGGGTGTCCCCACAAACTCGGGGTGTCCCCACAAACTCAGGGTGTCCCCACAACTCGGGGTGACCCCACAGCTCTGGTGTCTCCACCGTCTCGGGGTAATCCCACAGCTCAGGGTGACCCCACAAACTCGAGGTGTCCCCACAATTCGAGGTGGCCCCACAAACTCAGGGTGACCCCACAAACTCGGGGTGTCCCCACAATTCGAGGTGGCCCCACAAACTCGGGGTGTCCCTGCATAATCAGGGTGACCCTACAATTTGGGGTGTCCCCACAACTCGTGGTGATCCCACAAACTCGGGGTGTCCCCACAGCTCTGGTGTCCCCACCACCTCGGGGTGACCCCACAACTCAGGGTGACCCCACAAACTCAGGGTGGTCCCACAACTCGGGGTGTCGCCACAACTCAAGGTGACCCCACAAAATCAGGGTGACCCCACGAACTCGGGGTGACCCCACAAACCCAGGGTGACCCCACAACTCGGGGTGTCCCCACAGCTCTGGTGTCCCCACAGGACACCCGGGAGGCCCAGGGCAGCTGCGGCGCTCCCATCCAGATGTGCGGGGACAGAAGCAGCTGTTTGTCCCCAAATCCCAGGGCCCGGCCTGGCTGTGGGGACGGGGACACCCCCAAACCCTCCAGAGAAGCTTCTCCTGTCCCCTCGTCCGTGCTTTGGGGACACGGGAGCCACCCAGGGGTGTCCCCGGCACGGGCTGCCACTCCTGCAGGGTGCTGGCACATTGTGGCGCTGTCCCTGCCGTGTCCCTTAGGGTCCCTGCGGTGTCCCCAAAGGTCCCAGCCGTGTCCCAAAGGTCCCTGCGGTGTCCCAAAGGTCCCAGCGGTGTCCCCAGTGGTCCCAGCCGTGTCCCCGATGTCCCCCATGGTCCCTGCCGTGTCCCCAATGGTCCCAGCCGTGTCCCCAAATGTCCCTGCCGTGTCCCCAAAGGTCCCTGCGGTGTCCCCAATGATCCCAGCCGTGTCCCTGATGGTCCCAGCTGTGTCCCCAAAGGTCCCAGACATGTCCCCCATGGACCCTGCCGTGTCCCCAAAGGTCCCTGCGGTGTCCCCAAATGTCCCTGCCGCGTCCCCAAAGGTCCCAGCTGTGTCCCCATGGTCCCAGCCGTGTCCCCAATGGTCCCTGCGGTGTCCCCAATGGTCCCAGCCGTGTCCCCAAAGGTCCCAGCCGTGTCCCCAATGGTCCCTGCCATGTCCCCAATGGTCCCAGCCTTGTCCCCCAGGACAGGACACACGGGGACAGTGTCCGAGCGTCCATCCCCACTCCCCCTTCCCCCTCCCCGCCCCCCCATCCCCACCGGGAAGAGCCCGCCGAGCCCTGACACCCCCCCCCGCTGTCCCCAAACCGGGCGGTGCCACCCTCCCTCCCCGCCACCAGGCGACAGCGCTGCTGGCCGTGTCCCCCACGCCCCCGCTGTCCCCCCGGCTCCCCCCCCCAGCCCCTCCGGCCACTCACCGCTGTGCGGGGGGGTTGGGGACACACACACACACACACAGCTTGGGGACACCCCGGTGCTTTGTCACCCCCCCGGGGGGTGCTCGGTGGCTCTGTCCCCACCCCCGGTCCTGCCCGCGGCTCCGTCCCCTTCGGGGGCCCCCGCGCAGCCCCCCGCGCTCCGGCTTCCTCCCGCTCCCTGCCCCGGCCCAGGCAGCGCCTCAAATTGCAATTCCAGCTGCAGATGTGCGAGCGGGAGGAGGAGGAGGAGGAGGAGGAGGAGGAGGAGGGAGGGGAGGCAGGGCCAGCCCCGGTCCCGCCGGCAGCGGAACCTCCGCTCCGCTCCCCGCCCGGCCGCGGCCACCGAGGGGGGGACAAAGGTGCCACAGCGGCCGGGATGGGGGGGACAGGCCACCCCCCCAGAGTGTCCCCCTCTGCCGGGTTTGTCGCTGCTGCGCGGTGACATCGGCTCTGTCTGTCTGTCCGTCTGTCCCCCCCCACAGCCAGCCCCAGCTCGGGGTTATCCCGGGGTTCTCCTCCCCGGGGTCGTTCCCAATCCCAAAGGAGGATCCTCGAGCCGGGAAGCAGGGCCAGGGGTGGGATCTGATCCGGGGATCCCGGATTTGGGATCAGAGTGGGGAGATCCCGAGGGTGGGAGCAGAGCCCGGGGGATCCCAGATTTGGGATCAGAGCTGGGGTATCCCAGATTTGGGATCAGAGGGGGGAGATCCCAAGGGTGGGATATGATCCAGGGATCCCAATTTTGGGATCAGAGCTGGGAGATCCCGAGGGTGGGAGCAGAGCCCTGGGGGATCCCAGATTTGGGATCAGAGCTGGGATATCCCAAGGGTGGGGTCTGATCCAAGGATCTCGGATTCGGGATCAGAGCTGGGGTATCCCAGATTTGGGATCAGAGTGGGGAGATCCCGAGGGTGGGATCTTATCCAAGGATCCCAATTTTGGGATCAGAGCTGGGAGATCCCAAGGGTGGGATCTGATCCGGGGATCCCAATTTTGGGATCAGAGCTGGGGTATCCCAGATTTGGGATCGGAGCTGTGAGACCCCAAGGGAAGGAGGCAAAGGGTCCATCCCCTCATCCCCAAAATTCTCCATAATGGGAAGAATCCACCTGCGTGAGCCTCAAATCACGGGCAGAATATCGGGATGGTTCCGACCATCGGGATATTTGGGATCGTCGGGATCGCTGAGCTGAGGCAGCTGGGGGCGCTGAGATAATTGGGATGGCCGAGATAATTGGATTGTTTAAATTATCAGGATCGTTACTGGATCGTTTGGATCATTGGGATCGCTGAGATGGTTGGGATGGCTGAGACAATTGGGATTGTTCAAATTTTTAGGATCCCTGAGTTAATTGGGGTCGTAGGATCACTGACAACATCGGGATCAGTGAGACCGTTCGGGAAAATCGGGATAATTTGGATCACTGGGATTGCTGAGATCACTTGGATCATCGAGGGGTTTGGGATCGCTGAGGTTTGGGATCGTTTTGTCTGTTGGGATCACTGGGATCATTGGGATCAGAGATTTTTGGGATCCAGGTCAGGAATTCCCTGGCCGGGAACGCGGTGGCCTGGAGCTGTGACCACGGGGGTGACACGGGTGGGGGACACTGAGGAGGGGACAAAGGGCCACCCCCCGAGCCAGGGCACCTCCAGACCCCGAAGGAAGCAGGCGCGGGACACCAGAGCAGCATTTGGGATTTTTTTGGGGCTGTGCCGGGATTTTTGTGGGGTCCGGGTGTCCCAGCCCCCCCCCCCCCCGCCCAGCCCTGCCTGGCACCGCTGTCCCGGGGCCGGGGAAGGTTCTGGAGCGCGGGAGGGGGACAGGGACAAGGGCGGGGGCTCCGCCCGTGTTTGCGTCCCTGGCGCCCCGACAGGGATGAGGTAGCGCTTTCCGGGAATTGAGGCCCGGCCCATGGAAATGCCGCGGGGACAGGAAACCCGGGACGGAGGACGGAGAGCCGGGGCTGGAAGCGAGGCCGGAGCCCAGCCCGGGGACAGCGGGGACAGCGGGGACAGCGGTGTCCCCCACACCGGGACATCGGGGTGGCACCGCGTCCCCAGCCCCGGAGCCGGGGGCGAGATGGGGACGGCCCCTCCCCTCCTGCCCGGTGATACCGGTTCGATGTGTGCCCGGCGACAAACTGGGGACAGACTGGGGACAGGCTGGGGACAAACTGGGGATAAACTGGGGATAAACTGGGGACAGACTGGGCACAAACTGGGGACAGGCTGGGGACAGGCTCGGGACAGAGTGGGAATAGACTGGGGACAAACTGGGGACAAACTGGGGACGGACTAGGGACAAACTGGGGACAGACTGGGGACAAACTGGGGATAAACTGGGGACAGACTGGGGACAAACTGGGGACAAACTGGGGACAGGCTGGGGACAGGCTGGGGACAGGCTGAGGACAGACTGGGGACACACTGGGAATACACTGGGGACAAATTGGGGACAAACTGGGGACAAACTGGGGACAGACTCAGGACAGACTGGGGACAAACTGGGGACAGACTGGGGACAGATTGGGGACAAACTGGGGACAAATTGGGACAGACTGGGGACAGGCTGGGGACAAACTGGGGACACACTGGGGACACGCTGGGGACAAATTGGGGACAAACTGGGGACAAACTGGGGACAGACTCAGGACAGACTGGGGACAAACTGGGGACAAACTGGGGACAGACTGGGGACAAACTGGGGACAAACTGGAGACAGATTGAGGACAGACTGGGGACAGACTGGGGACAGACTGGGGACAAACTGGGGACAAACTGGGGACAAACTGGGCCTTCCCGGGCTCCTTGAGCGGAGCCTTCACCATCACCATCACCATCACCATCATCACCATCGCCCCCATCCCCGCGGTCCCGCATAACCCGGGTGCCAGCTGGCACCGGGGACACTGTCCCCGCTGTCACAGCGAGGTGGCACCGACCCCGAGGGGACCCCGCGGGGTGGGGAGGGGTGGGTGCAGCCTCCCCTTTCCCTCTTTTCCCGTTTTTCCCGGTGTTTTTGTTTTTTTTTTTTTTTTCCCGGGCGGGAGCGGGGCTGGATCCCGCCCAGCCCGGGAAGGGCCGGATCGCTTCCTTCCCCCCCGCCCCGCCAAGGGCGGCGCGCCCGCGGGGACGCGCGGTGCCACCCGAATTCCCGAATTCCCGAATTATTCCCGGATTCCCGGCGGCCGGCCCGTCCCAGAGCTGCCGTTCCCGGGATCACAACCCACAGCTGCCATTCCCGCGTTCCCGGGATTCCATCCCGTTCCATTCCCGGGATCCCATCCCATTCCTGCATTCCCCAGATCCCATCCCACTCCTGCATTCCCTGGATCCCATCCCAGAGCTGCCATTCCCAGGATCACATCCCATTCCCACATTCCCCAGATCCCATCCCACTCCTGTATTCCCTGGATCCCATCCCAGAGCTGCCATTCCCGCATTCCCAGCGGGGATCTCATCCCAAAGATGCCATTCCCACGTTCCCCAGATCCCATCCCATCCCATTCCCGCATTCCCAGGATCCGATCCCACTCCTGCATTCCCTGGATCCCATCTCAGAGCTGCCATTCCCCGGATCTCATCCCATTCCCACATTCCCAGGATCACATCCCATTCCCATATTCCTGGGATTCCATCCCATTCCTGCATTCCTCGGGTCCCATCCCAGAGCTGCCATTCCCACATTCCCAGCAGGGATCTCATCCCAAAACTGCCATTCCTGTATTCCCTGGATCCCATCCCAAAGCTGCCCTTCCTGGGATCCCATCTCATTCCCACATTCCCTGGATCCCATCCCACTCCTGCACTCCCTGGATCCCATCCCAGAGCTGCCATTCCCCAGATCCCATCCCATTCCCACATTCCCGGGATCCCCTCCCACTCCCGGGATCCACCCGGGATCCCAGCGCTGTCCCCGGGGGGGATTTGGGGAATTTTTGGGGTTGGGAAGCCCCCGGGAGCTCCCAGGAAGCCCCGAGCTCCGGCCCTCAGCTGCCCCTCGGCGGGCTCTTGCACACGCGCGTGTCCTTGCACACCCACAGGGACATGTGGGTGTCCTTGCACACCTGCAGGGACACACGGGTGTCCTTACACACCCACGTGGACACACACAGGTGCTCTTGCACACCCATGTGGATTCAGCTTCACACACACAGCTCTGCACACACGCCCGTGCTGTTGGTGCCCTTGCACACGCATGCACGGGTTCTTGCACGCGCACACACATGGGGTTGCACACCCGCAGAAGCTCTTGCACAGACACCACAGACACACACACACACACACACACACGAGGTCTTGCACGCGCACGCAGCCCTCCTTGGACCGGCACAAGTGTGCACACACACGCACAAACACAGACTTGCACACGCACTGTGTGTGCATTCACACACACGTGTGTGCACACACAGAGCATTTGCACACTCACATACGTGCACACACACACAATGTGCACACACACATGCACACACAGCCCCCTTTGCACACCCACACACGAGCACACCCAGAAGTGCACACACACGTGCACACACACACACACGTACAGCCACACGTGTGCACGCACAGCCCCATTTGCACACCCACACACACGTGTGTGCACACACACACGCAGACACCCAGAGCCCTGTGCACACACACTCAATGTGCACACGCGTGTGCGCACACGCACTCACACGCCTGTGTCCAGCCACATGTGCACACACACACATGTGCACACACAGCCCCATTTGCACACCCACACACACAAGCACACCCAGTGTGCACACACGCATATGTATCCCACTTATCCCACATATCCCCAATATCCCACATATCCCATTCCCCAATATCCCACGTATCCCACATATTCCCAATATCCCAAATATCCCACTTACCCCGAATATCCCACGTATCCCACTTATCCCACATATCCCCAATATCCCACACATCCCACATATCCCAAATATCCCACATATCCCAAATATCCCAAATATTCCACATATCCCAAATATCCAACATATCCCACATATCCCACTCCCCAATATCCCAAATATCCCACATATCCCAAATATCCCACATATCCCAAATATCCCACATATTCCACTCCCCAATATCCCCAATATCCCCCATATCCCCCATATCCCACATATCCCACATATCTCCAATATCCCACTCCCCAATATCCCCAATATCCCCCATATCCCACATATTCCCAATATCCCAAATATCCCACATACCCCAAATATCCCACTTATCCCACATATTCCCAATATCCCACTCCCCAAGCCTTCCCTCTCCCCCTGCCTCCCCCACCCTCTGCAGCACCCCAAACTCAGGGATCTCTCCTGGCTGGATGAGGCCAAGAGGGATTTGGGGAGCCGGGAATTCCTCAGGATCCCACAGCCCCCCGCTTCAGCCACAGCCCCGGTCACTTTTTGGGGAGGAAAACGGAGGATTTGGGGTGACAAACGACTCTCCCCACCCTCCCGCATCCCTGCGGCAGGAAAGAAAAAAAAAAATCCCAGCTGCCAGGACTGACGGTTCAGGTCCTGAAAGGCGTGAAAAGCGCCGAGGCGAGGAGCGAAATGCGAAACGGTGTCGCCGAGCCGGGAACACGGCTCGGGAACACGGATCCGGGCCGCCGCAATTCCCGGCGCTCCCGGCCGGGCGGGAAGCGAGAGCGGCCTTGGGGACATCGATGTGACAGCGTCGGGGACATTCGATGTGACAGCGGCCGGCCCGGAGCGAGGCTGAACGCGTCCCGGCACTTCGGGATCCTCGTCCCCATCCCGGGAATGCTCAGGAGAGGGGGGTGGGAGCGGTCAGGAGCATCCTGGATCCCACTCAAAAGAGGCCAAAGATTCCCGAAGTTTTTGCTGGAGAGGGGTTTGGGAGGGGAAAATGTCACCGTGTCACCAGTGGGTGACAGCCCTGGGAGCTGGGAACACCGGGATTGCGGAGAGGGTGCCCGGAACATTCCCGGGGAAGCTGCTCTCCCTGGCTCGGGGTTTTTGCTGGAGAGGGATTTGGGAGAGGAAAATGTCACCGTGTCCCACAAGGTGACAGCCCAGGGGTGTTCCCGCGGAGCTGGGAGCACCGGGATTGGGGAGAGATTTCCCGGAACATTCCCGGGGAAGCTGCTTTCCCTGGCTCGGAGTTTTTTGCTGGAGAGGGATTTGGGAGGGGAAAATGTCACCGTGTCCCACAAGGTGACAGCCGGGAACACCGGCTGGGAACACCGGTATTGGGCGGAGGATGCCTGGAACATTCCCGGGGAAGCTGCTCTCCCTGGCTCGGAGTTTTTGCTGGAGAGGGGTTTGGGAGGGGAAAATGTCACCGTGTCCCCGTGGGTGACAACCCTGGGGTGTCCCCGCACACCGGGATTGGGGGGAGAATGACAGAACATTCCCAGGGAAGCTGTTCTCCCTGGCTCGGAGTTTTTGCTGGAGAGGGGTTTGGGAGGGGAAAATGTCACCGTGTCCTCGTGGGTGACAGCCCGGGGGTGTCCCCGCGGAGCTGGGAGCACCGGGATTGGGGAGAGGATGCCCGAAACATTCCCGGGGAAGCTGCTCTCCCTGGCTCGGAGTTTTTGCTGGAGAGGGGTTTGGGAGGGGAAAATGTCACCGTGTCCCACAAGGTGACAGCCCTAGGAGCTGGGAACACCGGGATTGGGGGGAGGATTCCCGGAACATTCCCGGGGAAGCTGCTCTCCCTGGCTCGGAGCTCCCAGCCAGGTTTTTCCCTGCCAGGAGTTTTGGCAGGAACGGCCTTTTCCTGCCCGAACCGGGTTCCTTTCCAAGCCCGAAGCTGCTGTGGATGTTTGTGCCTCTCCAAACCTCCCGCGGGTGGGAAAAGCCGTTCCCCGTCCCACGCCCCTGCCCTCGGCCTCTGGAATCTCCTGGCGCCGAGGGGCTCGTCCCGAGGATGCCAAGTTGTGAATTCCTGGATTTGAAAGATCCCAAACACTCGCAGGGTGGATATTGGGGCTGGGAGTTGTGAATCCCTGGATTTCAAAGATCCCAAACACTCCCAGGGTGGAAATTGGGGCTGGGACACTGTGAATTTCTGTATTTAAAAGATCCCAAACATCCCCAGGGTGGAAATTGGAGCCAAGGGTTGTGAATTCCTGAATTTTGAGGGTTCCAAACATCCTCAGGGTGGGAATTGGGGCTGGGGGTTGTGAATCCTTGGATTTGAAAGATCCCAAACATTCCCAGGATGGAAATTGGGGCTGACAGTTTCTGAATTCCTGGATTTGAAAGATCCCAAACACTCTCAGGATGGAAATTGGAGCCAAGGGTTGTGAATCCCTGGATTTGAAAGATCCCAAACATCCTCAGGGTGGAAACTGGAGCTGGGACATTGTGAATTCCTGGATTTTGAGGGTCCCAAACACTCCCAGGGTGGAAATTGGGGATGGAACACTGTGAATTCCTGGATTTGAAAGGAATTCCCAGGGCGGGAATTGGGTCTGGGGGTTGTGAATCCCTGGATTTGAAAGATCCCAAACACTCCCAGGGTGGAAATTGGAGCTGGAGATTTGTGAATCCCTGGGTTTGAAGGATCCCAAACACTCTCAGGGTGGAAATTGGAGCCAAGGGTTGTGAATTCCTGAATTTTGAGGGTTCCAAACATCCTCAGGATGGGAATTGGAGCTGGGGGACTGTGAATCCCTGGATTTGAAAGATCCCAAACACTCCCAGGGTGGGAATTGGAGCTGGAGATTTGTGAATCCCTGGATTTTGAGGGTCCTGAACACTCCCAGGGTGGAAATTGGGGATGGAACACTGTGAATTCCTGGATTTGAAAAATCCCAAACATCCTCAGGATGGAAATTGGAGCCAAGGGTTGTGAATTCCTGAATTTTGAGGGTCCCAAACACTCCCAGGGTGGAGATTTGAGCTGGGGGTTTGTGAATCCCTGGATTTGAAAGACCCCAAACACTCCCAGGGTAGAAATTGGAGTTGGAAATTTGTGAATCCCTGGATTTGAAAGATCCCAAACACTCCCAGGATGGAAATTGGGGCCGGGGGTCTCCGTAGGTAGGAAAAAGGGACACAGCCACAATTCCGGGGTGAAACCAGTCCTTGGATCCATGGGGTGATTTTTTTCCACCGGGGAAAAATCCCACCCCAGCAGCAGCACGGGTGGGAGCGAGGGAGGATTTTGGTGGTGCCCAAAGCAGCTCCAGAGGATGGGAATGGCCCCTCAGGAGCTGAGCTGGGAGCTGAGGGTTTGATCCCTCGGGATTGGGGCCGGGATGGAACCGGAGCAGCTCCGCCTCCCGGTGCTCCAGCATTCCACGTTGGGATCCGCACATTCCGGAGCCGGAAGGAACTGGGAAGGTCCTGCCCGTGAGGATGGAGCAAAACAGGACCTGGAGGGTGTTTGGAGCTCCTGGAAGGCTCCTCGGGATGCCCTTGGAGCAGCCCGGGTGGTGGGACAGCCCCTGACGGAGCCACACCGGGAAGGACGGAGCGTCGTCCCCAGGGAATGTCGTGGTTCTGGGCACGGGGTTTGGGACACGTTCCTGAGCCAGGACGGGAATGTGGTGGCTCCAGGGGTGAGAAGATGAAGCAGGATTCCAAACCAGAATGGGAATGCCACATGGGTCCAGGGGTGGGAGGATTGAGCATTGACAGGAATGTGGTGGCTCCAGGGATGAGAAGATGGAGCAGGATTCCAAACCAGGATGGGAATGTTGTGGTTCCAGGCGTGGGAAGATGGAGCAGGATTCCAAACCAGGATGGGAATGCCATGGGTCCAGGGGTGGGAGGATGGAGCAGGATACCAAACCAGGATTTCAAACCAGGACAGGAATGTTGTGGCTCCAGGGATGAGAAGATGGAGCATAATTCCGAACCAGGACAAGAATGTGGTGGCTCCAGGGGTGGGAAGACGGAGCAGGATTCCAAATCATGACAGGAATGTGGTGGCTCCAGGGGTGAAAAGATGGAGCAACATCCCAAAGGAGGTTGGGAATGTCATAGCTCCAGGGGTGGGAGGATGGAGCAGGATTCCAAAACAGGATGGGAATGTTGTGGTTCCAGGGATGAGAAGATGGAGCAGGATTCCAAACCAGGATGGGAATGTCCTGGCTGTGAGTGTGGAAGGATGGAGCATCATCCCAAAAGAGGCTGGGAATGTCGTGGCTCCAGGGGTGAGAAGATGGAGCAACATCCCAAAGGAGGTTGGGAATGTCATGGCTCTGGGAAGTCATGGGCGCTGGGACCCTGGAACATCATCCCAAGCCAGGATGGAGCTGTCGTGGATCCAGGTCTGGGAATTTGGAACATCATCCCAAGCCGGGATGGGGACATTGTGGCTCTTTGGCGCAGGAGGATGGAGAACCCTCCTGAGGAAGGACGGGAATGTGGTGGCTCCAGGAGGATGGGGCATCGTTCCAAGCCAGGATGGGGCTGTCCTGGGATCAGACCTGGGAACCTGGAACATGATCCCAGGATGGATCTGTCCTGGATCCAGGTCTGGGAACCTGGAACATGATCCCAGGATGGAGCTGTCCTGGATCCAGGTCTGGGAAGCTGGAACGTCATCCCAAGACAGGATGGAGCTGTTCTGGATCAGACCCGGGAACTTGGAACACCAACCCCACCCAGGATGGGGCTGTGACAGTTGGATTTGGGATCCCCTCATGGACAGAGACCTCTGTCCAGCTAGACACTGATGGGGAAAAGCAAACCCTGGGATCTGGGATTTGGGATTTGGGGTTTGGGATTTGGGGTTTGGGATTTGGGATTTGGGATCTGACATTTGGGATTTGGGGCTTGGAATTTGGGATTTGGGGTTTGGGATTTAGGATTTAGGATTTGGGGTTTGGGGTTTGGGATTTGGGATTTGGAATCTGGGATTTGGGATTTGGGATTTGGGATTTGGGATTTGGGATTTGGAGTTTGGGGTTTGGGATTTGGGGTTTGGAGTCTGGGATTTGGGATTGATTTGGGGTTTGGAATTTGGGATTTGGGGTCTGGGATTTGGGGTCTGGGATTTGGGGATTGGGGTTTGGGATTTGCAATTTGGGATTTGGAATTTGGGGTTTGGGATTTGCAATTTGGGATTTGGAATTTGGGGTTTGGGATGTGGGATTTGGGGTTTGGGATTTGGGATCTGGGATTTGGGGTTTGGGATTTGGGGTTTGGGATTTGGAATTTGGGATTTAGGATTTGGGATTTGGGATTTGGAATTTGGGATTTGGGGTTTGGGGTTTGAGATTTGAGATTTGAGGTTTGGGATTTGCAGTTTGGGATTTGGAATTTGGGATCTGGGATTTGGAGTTGGCAGTGACACCCCCAGCCCTCCGCAGCCCCCGGCGCGTCCCTGCCTGGCCTGGGCAGATCCGGGGGACGGGGAGGGAGCAGCAGCAGCGGCGGTGGCAGCAGCAGCGGGGCCGTGTCAGCTCCCATTACCTCGGGCAGGAACGATCCCCGTCCCGCTGCTCCCCGGGGAGCCCCGCGGCTAACGAGGCGTTCGGGATCGGTGACTCCAGACCGGCCCCAAATGCAAAACTCAGGTTTCTGCATTAGGGACGGGTTTTCCGCTCGGAAGCTCCCGACTCGCGCGCGGGGACGGGCGAGTCGCCGGGATCTGACCCAAAATGTTCCCTCGGAGCTCAGGCTGGAGTTCCTGAGCTCAGGAACGGCGGAGGGAATTGGGGCTGGGGGTTTGTGGATCTCTGGATTTTGAGGGTCCCAAGCATCCCCAGGGTGGAAATTGGGGATGGGGGTTGTGAATTCCTGGATTTGAAAGATCCCAAACATTCCCGGGGCAGGAATTGGGGCTGGGGGTTGTGAATCCCTGGATTTTGAGGGTCCCAAACATCTCCAGGGTAGAAAATGGAGCTGGGGGTTGTGAATCCCTGGATTTGAAAGATCCCAAACACTCCCAGGGTGGAAATTTGGGCTGGGACATCGTGAATCCCTGGATTTCAAAGATCCCAAACACTCCCAGGGTGGGAATAGGAGCTAGGAGTTTGTGAATTCCTGAATTTTGAGGGTCTGAAACATCTCCAGGGTGGAAATTGGGGCTGGGGTGTTGTGAATCTCTGGACTTGAAAGATCCCAAACACTCCCAGGGTGGGAATAGGAGCTGAGAGTTGTGAATTCCTGAATTTTGAGGGTCCCAAAAATCCCCAGACCAAGACTGGGGAGAGAGTGGGGAGAGCTGAGGGGAACTGGGGAGGAGCTGGGGGCAACTGGGAGGGATTGGGGGAACTGGGAGGGATTGGGGGAACTGGGAGTACTGGGGAGGGTGAACTGGGATAACTGGGAGAACTGGGAGGAACTGGGGGAACTGGGAGGGATTGGGGGAACTGAGAGCTGGGGGTGGGGAGCAGAAACTAGGAGGGCCAGGTTGAACTGGGATTACTGGGAAGGGGGAGCTGGGGTAACTGGGAGGACTGGGGTGGGGTCGAGGGCACCTGGAGTAGCAGCCAGAGGAGCTGGAGTGAACTGGGAGTACTGGGGAGGGGGAACTGGGGGAACTGGGAGAACTGGGAGAACTGGGAGGAACTGGGGAAACTGGGAGGGGGAGCAGAAACTAGGAGGGCCAGGGTGAACTGGGAGTACTGGGGAGGGGGAACTGTGGGAACTGGGAGGACTGGGAGGACTGGGGTGGGATCAAAAGCACCTGGAACAGCTGGAGGAGCCGGGGTGAACTGGGAGTACTGGGAAGGGGGAACTGGGGGAACTGGGAGTACTGGGGAGGGGTAACTGGGAGTACTGGGGAGAGGGAACTGGGGGAACTGGGAGGAACTGGGGGAACTGGGAGGACTGGGATGGGATCGAAGGCACCTGGAACAGCTGGAGGAGCCGGGGTGAACTGGGAGTGCTGGAGAGGGTGAACTGGGATAACTGGGAGTACTGGGGAGGGGTAACTGGGATAACTGGGAGTACTGGGGAGGGGTAACTGGGGGAACTGGGAGGAACTGGGGGAACTGGGAGGACTGGGGTGGGATCGAGGGCACCTGGAGCAGCTGGAGGAGCTGGGGTGAACTGGGAGTACTGGGAAGGGTGAACTGGGATAACTGGGAGTACTGGGGAGGGGTAACTGGGATTACTGGGAAGGGTGAACTGGGAGTACTGGGGTGGGACGCAGGGCCCCCGGAGCAGCCGGGCCGGGCTGGAGGAGCCGCGGGAGGAGGCGGGAGGAGCCGCCCAGGCTCGGCGGGGGCCCCGCTCCCACCCCGGCTCCAAGACAAACATTTCCCCGGCGCTGCCTGGAGCCGCCTGCCCGGCCCGGGGGTGACCCCTGACCCCCGGGGACAGCGAGGGAGGGGAGGGGACAGCGCGGGGGTGGCGCGGGGAGGGACAGCATTCCACACCTGCCACACCCCCCCCCCCCCCACCCCAACCCGCGCATTCCAACCGGAGGGAATCCAGATGTGCCCGGGGGTCCCCAACATCTGGAAAAGGGGCGATGGGGAATGTCCCGGAGCAGCCGGGATTCCCGAGTTTTGGGGGTTTTTATCCCAAAAAACCTGTTTGGAACCCCACAGATCTTCCCGGTGCCACCCCAGCCAAATGAAACCCATCCGTGTTGACTCAGGTGCTCGGGGGTCCCCAAAATCTGGAAAAGGGGTGATGGGGATGTCCCGGAGCAGCCGGAATTCCCGAGTTTGGGGGTTTTATCCAAAAAAAAAAACTGTTTGGAACCCCGCAGCTCTTCCTGCTGCTCCCCTGGCCAAAGGAGACCCGTCCGTGTTGACTCAGGTGCTCGGGTGTCCCCGCGGTGTCCCCGCCCGGCCCGGATTTATGGGGTTTGTCCTTTTCCTTCAACTTTTCACGCCAGGGAAGGGAAGGGAAGGGAAGGGGAGGGAAGGAGGGATGCGGGAGGGGCTGCAGGGGGCTCGGCCGCAGCCCCCGGCGCTGCCTCCTCTTCCTCCCGCTCCGTGTTGGGAAATGGAAAGGAAGGGGTTTTCCACCCCAAATCCCCATTCCACTTCCAAAACATGGAATTCTCTTTTCTTTTCTTTTCTTTTCTTTTCTTTTCTTTTCTTTTCTTTTCTTTTCTTTTCTTTTCTTTTCTTTTCTTTTCTTTTCTTTTCTTTTCTTTTCTTTTCTTTTCTTTTCTTTTCTTTTCTTTTCTTTTCTTTTCTTTTCTTTTCTTTTCTTTTCTTCTTTTCTTCCTTTCCTTTTTTCTTTTTTCTTTTTTCTTTTTTCTTTTTTCTTTTTTCTTTTTTCTTTTTTCTTTTTTCTTTTTTCTTTTTTCTTTTTTCTTTTTTTTTCTTTTTTCTTTTCTTTTCTGTTCCTTCCTTCCTTCCTTCTTTATCTTTCTTTCTTTCTTTCTCTCTTTCTTTCTCTCTTTCTTTCTTTCTCTTTCTTTCTTTCTCTTTCTTGCTTTTTCTTTCTCTCTTTCTCTCTTCCTCTCTTTCTCTCTCTATTTCTCTCTTTTTTTTCTCTCCTTCTCTCTTTATCTTTTTCCCTTTGTTTGTTTGTTTGTTTCTTTCTTTCTCTCTCTCTTTTTCTCCCTTTCTCTCTCTCTATTTCTTTCTTTTCTCTCTCTCTCTTTCTCTCTCTCTTTCTCTCTCTTTCTCTCTTTATCTTTTTCCCTTTCTTTGTTTGTTTCTCTCTCTCTCTCTCTCTCTCTCTCGTCCCTGGCACGGCCCGTTCCCGCCCCACGGCACGAGTGGGTGATTCATTCCCACCCTTCCCGTGTCTGTTTTTCCCTCTCCCCCACGCGGGTTCCCGGTTCTCTCCCGGGCTCCCCGCCCGTCCCGCTGGGGTTGTCCAGCCTGGAGAAAAGGAGACTCAGAGGTGACCTTGTCACTCTCCACAACCTCCTGAGAGGTGGCTGTGGGCAGGTGGGGTTGGTCTCTTTCTCCAGGCAACAACTGACAGGAGAGGACACAGCCTCAGCTGTGCCAAGGGAAATTCGGGTTGGATATCAGGGAAAAAGTTTTTCTTCTTTATGGAAAGGGTGATAAAGTTCTGTAATGGCCTGCCCGGGGAGGTGGTGGAGTCACCATCCCTGGAGGTGTTTAAAACAAAACCCTGGATGTGGCACTGGTGCCATGGTCTGGTTGAGGTGTCAGGGCTGGGTTGGACTCGATGACCTTGAAGGTCTCTTCCAATCTGGAAATTCTGTGATTCTGTGATTCTGTGATTCTGTGATTCTGTGATTCTGTGATTCTGTGATTCTGTGATTATTCTGTGATTCTGTGATTCTGTGATTCTGTGATTATTCTGTGATTCTGTGATTCTGTGATTCTGTGAAAAGGGTGCAGCTCTCCAAGGAAAGGGGCTGGGATGGAATCCCTCTTCTGCCCACCACGGGAACGCCCGGCAGATCCAGGGGTCCCACCCGAGGGCGGGCAGCCCCCAGCCCCCAGGCCGTGCCAGGGTGTGGCTTTTTTTTAATTTTCTTTTCTTCTGTTAGGCTCGGGATTAAACGCTCGAGAGGCGGGTTTGGTGTCCGGGCTCAGATGTTTGTTAATTCTTATCTCGGTTACAGCCTCACCAGCCAGGAGTTCTGGCTCACAAAGCGAAAAATTCCTCTGGCTCCGTCTCTTTCCAAGGCCTCTTAAGCACAAACTGTCCAATTATGGAATGACACCTGAATTATCTTTACTTTTAACCCAGTGACCAACCACCCGTGGCCAGCAGTGTGGATTTTTCTATCCAGTTGCAAAATTGGGTAGAAATGACAAAATTTTTCTACCCAGTTACCACCCAGACCGTGGAGAAGGAGGTGAAAAAGAAGGGCTCAGCCTGTGCCCTAAATCCTCCATTTTGCTTTATATATATTATATAAATTTATATATTATATTAATTATATTTATTAATATTATTGTATTATATTATATTATATTATGTTATGTTATATTATATTATGTTATATTATGTTATGTTATATTATATTATATTATATTATATTATATTATGTTATGTTATGTTATGTTATGTTATGTTATGTTATGTTGTATTATATTATGTTATATTGTATTATATTATATTATATTATATTATATTATATTATATTATATTATATTATATTATATTATATTATATTGTTGTATTATATTATATTATGTTATATTATATTATATTATGTTATGTTATGTTATGTTATATTATGTTATGTTATGTTATATTGTATTATATTATATTATGTTATATTATGTTATATTATATTATATTATATTATATTATATTATATTATATTATATTATATTATATTATATTATATTATGTTATATTATGTTATATTATGTTATGTTATGTTATGTTATATTATGTTATATTATGTTATATTATGTTATATTATGTTATATTATGTTATATTATGTTATATTATATTAATTATATAAATTATATATTTATTATATGTATTTATTATATATATATATAATATTTTTATATATACAGGAATATTCTAAACCCTTAAACTCTGAGTTTTGCCCCCTGTGCTGTCACACACTTCCATCCAAACCCCACGCCCGCAATCCCGGCGCTGTCACTCGATTTCGGGAGCCTTTTCCCGAGGTTTCGGGTGGAATGCGGGGTTTGCTGGGGTTTCAGTGCCCGCCAGCGCTGGAATTCTGGAATTCCCGGTGCCCGGGGTTCCAGCAGCGGGGCGCGATGCAAACGAGGACGGTGAGATCGGATTTCAGCCTCCACCGCGGGCACGGAGGGAGCGGGGCCGGAGAGGGGCCGGAGCTGGGTCGGGCTGCCCCGGCCCCTCCTGCCCGGGGGTCGCACGGCGCTCTCCCGGTGCCGGGGCAGTGCCCGGCGCTCCTGGCACGGGGCTGGCGCCGATCCCGGTTCTGAGAGCACACCGGGATTGGCGCAGATCCCAAATCCAGGAACTCGCCGGGATTGGCACAGATCCCAAATCCAGGAACTCACCGGGACTGGCAGAGCTCCACACTAGGAGCCCACCGGGACTGGCACAGCTCCCAAATCCAGGAGATCACCGGGACTGGCACACCTCCCAAATCCAAGAGCCCATCAAAACTGGCACAGCTCCCAGATCCAGGAACTCACCGGGTCTGGCACAGCTCCCAAATCCAAAAACCCCACTGGGATTGGCACAGCTCCACACCAAGAGCCCACTGGGACTGGCAGAGCTCCCAAATCCAAAAACCCACTGGGATTGGCACAGATCCCAAATCCAGGAGCCCATCAGAATTGGCACAGCTCCCAAATCCAAAAACCCACTGGGATTGGCACAGATCCCAAATCCAGGAGCCCATCAGAATTGGCACAGCTCCCAAATCCAAAACCCCACTGGGACTGGCACAGCTCCACAGTGAGAGCACACTGGGACTGGCACAGTTCCCAAATCCAGGAGCCCATCAGGACTGGTGGAGCTCCCAAATCCAGGAGATCACCAGGACTGGCACAGCTCCACACCAAGAGCCCACCAGGACCGACAGAGCTCCCAGATCCAGGAGATCACCAGAATTGGCACAGCTCCCAAATCCAGGAGGTCACCGGGCCTGGCACAGCTCCCAAATCCAAAAACCCACTGGGACTGGCACATCTCCCTAATCCAGATGCCCACCAGGATTGGCACAGGTCCCAAATCCAGGAGCCCAGCAGGACTGGCAGACCTCCCAAATCCAAGAGCCCATCAGAATTGGCACAGCTCCCAAATCCAAAAACCCACTGGGATTGGCACAGCTCCACAGTGAGAGCACACTGGAATTGGCACAGCTCCCAAATTCAAGAGCCCACCAGGACTGACAGAGCTCCCAGATCCAGGAGAAAACCAGAATTGGCACAGCTCCCAAATCCAAAAACCCAGTGGGACTGGCACATCTCCCTAATCCAGGAGCCCACCAGGTTTGGCACAGCTCCCAAATCCAGGAGCCCATCAAAACTGGCACAGCTCCCAAATCCAAAAACCCACTGGGATTGGCAGAGCTCCACACCAAGAGCCCACCAGGACTGACAGAGCTCCCAAATCCAGGAACCCACCAGGATTGGCACAGCCCATACACCAGCAGTCCATCAGGACTGGCACAACTCCAAATTCCAAAAGTCACCAGGCCTGGCACAGCTCCCAAATCCAGGAGCCCACCAGGGCTGGAAAAGCCCCCACACTGGCAACACGCTGGGATTGGCACAAGTCCCATTTCCAAGAGTCTGCTGGGATTGGCACAGTTTCCAAATCCAAGATCCCATCAGGCCTGGCACAGCTCCCGTTCCGTGGTCCCAGCAGGACTGGCACAGCTTCCAGTTCCAGAAGTCACCAGACCTGGCACAGCTCCCACACCAAGATCCCACCAGGCCTGGCACAGATCCCAATTCCAAGACCCCACCAGGACTGGCACAACTCTCATTCCATGGTCCCACCAGGATTGGCATAGCTCCCAATTCCAAAACCCCACTGGGATTATCACAGCTCCCAAATCCAAAAACCCACCCAGACTCTCACAGCACCCAAATCCCAAATCCCAAATCCCAAATCCCAAATCCCAAATCCCAAATCCCAAATCCCAGCCTCTCACAGCTCCCAAACCCAAGATCCCCCCGGGCCTGGCCCGGCCCCACACCAGTGACCCCAGTGGGCTCTGGGGCCGTTTCCCAGCGGGTGGCACAGCCCGGGGTGGGGGAGGGGTTGGGCACCGGGGGGGCCGTGGGCATCCCCTGCTGACTCAGCATCCTGCCAGGCACGTTCCCACACTGCTGCCCGGGCACAAGGCCGGACATTGACCCCCGGTGGTCACCGCGGGTGCCACCGGTGCCACCACCCCGGGGGTCAGAGCTTGGGTCTGGATCCCGCTCCAGGAGAATTCCTTTGGGAATTTCCTCTGGCACAGCCGCTCTCCTGCCTTTGGGGACACCTCCCACCGCCCCAGGTGGATCCCAATGTCCAACCCGGCCTTGGACTCTCCCAGGGATCCAGGGGCAGCCCCAGCAAAGCTGGGAATTCCAGCCCAGCCAGGAATTCCTGCCCAAGATCCCAGCCCAAGCTCCCCTTGCCCAGTGGGAGCCATTCCCTGTGTCCTGTCCCTGCAGCCCTTGTCCCCAGCCCCTCTCCAGCTCTCCTGGAGCCCCTGCAGGGACTCTGAGCATTCCCTGGATTTTCCCTTCTCCAGATGAACATTCCCAGCTCTCCCAGCCCGGCTCCACAACCCTGGAATGGTTTGGGGTGGAAGGCACCTCCAGGACCATCCCATCCCCACCCCATCCGTGCTCAGGACACTTTTCCCTGTCCCAGCTGCTCCAAGCCCTGTCCAGCCCGGCCTCGGACACTCCCAGGGATTTGGGGCAGCCCCGGCATTCCCGGGTGCTGTCACTGGCCCTGGGCTCTCCCCACACTCCAATAAAAGATTTGGGGTTTCAAACACCCCGTGGAGCTCGGTGGGGTCCAACCCTGAGTCACCCCAAAATCCTGAGTCACCCCAAAATCCTGAATCACCCCAAAATCCTGGATCATCCTAAAATCCGAGCTCCCCTCTGGCCATTGCCAGGGCTCTGAGGATTCCCTGGATTTTTCCCTTCTCCAGTTCCCGGCGCATTCCCAACCCCTCCCCGGCAGGATGAGGGCGGAGCCGCCCTCGCTCCCATCGGAGACACAACAAAAACATTCCAGAACTTTCGGCAGGAATCCCGAAAAGGAAAAGGGAAAGGGAAAGGAAAAAAGGAAAAAAGGAAAAGGAATAAAGGAAAAAGGAAAAAGGAAAAAGGAAAAAGGAAAAAGGAAAAAGGAAAAAGGAAAAGGAAAAAAGGAAAGGGAAAGGGAAAGGGAAAAGGAAATAAAGAAAAATAAAGAAAAAAGAAAAAGAAAAAGAAAAAGAAAAAGAAAAAGAAAAAGAAAAAGAAAAAAAAGAAAAAAGAAAAAAGAAAAAAGAAAAATGAAAAAAAAAACCAAAAAGAAAAATGAAAAAGAAAAAGAGAAAAAGAAAAAGAGAAAAAGAAAAAGAAAAAGAAAAAGAAAAAGAAAAAGAAAAAGAAAAAGAAAAAGAAAAAGAAAAAGAAAAAGAAAAAAAAAAAAAGAAAAAGAAAAATGAAAAAGAAAAAGAGTAAAAGAGAAAAAGAGAAAGAGAAAGAAAAAGAGAAAGAAAAAGAAAAAGAAAAAGAAAAAGAAAAAGAAAAAGAAAAAGAAAAAGAAAAAGAAAAAGAAAAAGAAAAAGAAAAAGAAAAAGAAAAAGAAAAAGAAAGAAAAAGAAAAAAAAAAAGAAAAAGTCGGGGAGCAACACCAACCCTGCCCCAGCCCCACCAGCAGGACCCCAAACCCGGAGACCTCGGAGCTCCCCAAATCCCCACCCCGGCCCCAAAAACCCGGAATGAGTGAAAAGCCGCCGCCGTCACCACTTCCCAAAACGGGGGCAGAGAGGGCGAAGAGGGAAGTGCTGCGGTTTGGGGCTCCCTGCCCGCCCTCCTCCGCCCTGGCTGATAAAGGGACGACCCTGAGCGCGGGGACAGGCGACTGCCCCGTGCCACTGCTCCCGAGGTGGCACTGCCACCGCCACCACCACCGCCACCGCCAGGTACCGCCGGGGCTCTCCAGGGACGGGAAAAGACGGGAATTCCGGGGATGAGGGGTGGGATGAGGGGTGGGGGAGGATGCCTTTGGGATGAGCCTCCTCCGTCCCCAGCCAGGGAAGCACCTGGAATCCTGGGGATCTGTCCCAGCCTTGGAGGGGGTGACATCCACCCCTCATCCCCAGGAATGGTGTCCCACCACCCCGTGGTCCCCGTTCCTCTGGGGTTTGGGATGTGATGGAGCCCACACTGGGAATGTCCCCTCTCCCTGCCAAAACGTGACCTTTGAACTGCAGGGAGAGGAGGGACGGTTGGGAAAAAATTCCTCCCTCTGAAGGTGGGAAGGCCTTGGAATGGAATTCCCGGAGAAGCTGTGGCTGCCCCTGGATCCCTGGAAGTGTCCTGGACTGGGTTGGACAGGGTTTGGAGCCACCTGGGGCAGCGGGAGTTGTCCCAGCCTTGGAGGGGGTGACATCCACCCCTCACCCCCAGGAATGGTGTCCCACCACCCCGTGGTCCCCGTTCCTCTGGGGTTTGGGATGTGATGGAGCCCAAGGGTCCCACACTGGAGATGTCCCCTCTTCCTGCCAAAATGTGACCTTTGAACTGCAGGGAGAGGTGGGAGGCTGGGAAAAAATCCCTCCCTCTGAAGGCCTTGGAATGGAATTCCCGTAGAAGCTGTGGCTGCCCCTGGATCCCTGGAAGTGTCCAGGGCCAGGCTGGACAGGGTTTGGAGCCACCTGGGGCAGCGGGAATTGTCCCTGCCCTTGGGAATGAGACGGAATTTCAACCCCTCCCATCCCAACCCGTTCCCTAAATCCAATTTAGGAACACCAGGGACGCCTTTCCCCTGAGCCCCATCCAACCCCACACCAAAAGCGATTTTCCCTAGAAGTCTTTACAACCCCTGGGAATTCCAGGAGCAGCTGCAATCCGCTGTCCCTGCTGGGGACCTCCCCATCCCCAGGGATCCCTGAGGGGGCCCCCCAAGGAATCGAAACCGGGAGAACACCCAGGAGAAGAAACGAAACTTGGCACCGACACCGGCCGGGGGCTGGATCCCGGCTCTTCCTTCCCCTTCCGGCACCAATCCCGTGACAATTTGTGGCTTCTCATCATCGTCCTCCTCCCCCTCTTCCCGAGATTCGACACCCAGGGGCCCACCCCGGCCATTCGCTGGGCTCCTGGTCTAGGGGGGAGGGAAAAAAATTTAAAAAAAAATTTAAAACTCCCAAGCGAAACTCTCCGTAGCGGGAAATCCAGCCCCGAAATCCGAGGAGCGGGGAAGGAAATTGGATGCAGATGTGGGGAGAGGAGGTACCGGCTGAGGAGGGGATGGTGCGGAGGGAAAGGCCGGAGCGGGGGGCTGGGAGAGGCCTCGTTCCTCAGGGAGGGAGCTGGAGGGCGCAGGGAAGGATGGAAGCTGGCAGCCGTGAGCTGATGGTCGGTTCCCACGGCTTTGGGGAGCAGTTCGGGGCGAAATTGTTCTGGTTCGTCACGGAATGGCAAGGGGCGGAACTGGAGGGAGGGTCAGGAGTTTGTCTGGAGCTGCGGAAAGTTGTGAAACGTTTTAAATAATTCTCTGTTGATCTTTGGTTTTCCTCTTCTTTTCCTTTTCTGGGTTTCTTCTTTCTCTTCTCCTTCTCCTTCTCCTTCTCCTTCTCCTTCTCCTTCTCCTTCTCCTTCTTTTTCCATTTTTTCTTTATCTTTCTTTTTCTTTTCCTTTTTTCCTTCCTTTTTTCCTCTGATATTTCTCCCCTTTTCCCTTTTTCCCCTTTTTCCCCTTTTTCCCCTTTTTCCCCTTTTTCCCCTTTTTCCCCTTCCCTTCCCTTCCCTTCCCTTCCCTTCCCTTCCCTTCCCTTCCCTTCCCTTCCCTTCCCTTCCCTTCCCTTCCCTTCCCTTCCCTTCCCTTCCCTTCCCTTCCCTTCCCTTCCCTTCCCTTCCCTTCCCTTCCCTTCCCTTCCCCGCCTCTGCTGGGATCTGTTCCCATCCCAGCCCTGCTCCCAGCGGGATTTATCCCACACGGATCCACCCCGCCCATTCCAAGCTCCTCAGCCACCTCCTCTCGTCCCCAGGGTCCCCTGAGCCGGCGCGGCCCCGTGTCCCCCGTGTCCCCCGGCGGTGCCACCATGCGCCTGCCCCGCTGCCTGGTGCTCCTGGCCAGCCTGGTCCCGCCAGGTAGGGGGACAATGACACCC
Source organism: Phylloscopus whistleri (assembly GCA_017589585.1). Taxonomy (NCBI): domain Eukaryota; kingdom Metazoa; phylum Chordata; class Aves; order Passeriformes; family Phylloscopidae; genus Phylloscopus; species Phylloscopus whistleri. The sequence goes on from JADMLD010000514.1 coordinate 59,937, forward strand.
CTGGGGTTGTCCCCAGCGGGGACTGGAGGCTGGGATTGTCCCCAGGGTGGGTGGGAGTGGGAGCCAGGCAGGAATTTCGGGGGGATCCCGAGGCTGCGGGTGCTCCTGGGGGGATTTTCCGGACAGGGACAGGGTGACAAGGGGACAGCCAGGCCGTGGAGGCAAGGACAAGGAGCCAGGGGGAGGAAAGGGGCTGAGGAAATAAATTCGGGTGGCCAGGAGGTCGCTTTCCCCTTTTTCCTCACTGTTTAGGAATCCAACTTTTCCCAGTTACCTCCTTCTCCAGCCCAAAACCTCCTCTTGGTTGAGGTTTATCCCACATCCCACCTCTTGTCCCACCTTCCATGCCAAGCAGAGGTGATGTGTCCCCAAAGTATCCCGGGGGGAAGTGGGTACACCCCAAAACCTTCTCTTGAGTGGGGTTTATCCCAAATCCCACCTCTTCTCCCAACGTGTCCCAGGGGAAAGTGGGGACACCCCAAAACCTCCTCTTGGCGGGAGTTTATCCCAAATCCCACCTCTTCTCCCACCATCCCTGCCAAGCAAAGATGATGTGTCCCCGTTGTGTCCTGGGGGGAAGTAGGGACATCCCAAAACCCTCTTGGGTGGGATTTATCCCAAATCCCACCTCTTCTCCCAATGTGTCCCAGGGGAAAGTGGGGACACCCCAAAACCTCCTCTTGGGTGGCGTTTGTCCCAAATCCCACCTTCCATGCCAAGCAGAGGTGACATGTCCCCAACCCGTCCCAGGGGGAGGAGGGGACACTTCCCGCTCCCTGATCCCGATTTTCCCTGGCGCAGCCCTGGGCTCCTGGGGGGTCTCCTACCCCGAGTCCCTCAAGGCCAGCGGCGGGTCCTGCCTGGTCGTCCCCTGCACCTTCAGCTACCCCGCGGAGGTCAGCACGGCCGACGGCGTGGTGGCCATCTGGTACAAGGACTACGACGGCCAGCGGGCGGTGGTGCTGCACTCGGCGGCCCCGCAGGAGGTGGATCCGCGTTTCGGGGGCCGTGCCCGGCTCCTGGGGGACCCCTCGGCCCGGAACTGCACCCTGCAGCTGCGGGGGGTGACGCCGGGGGACAGTGGCCCCTACAGGTTCCGCTTCGAGATCGTCAACGGCGACCGCTGGTCGGCCTCGCGGGACGTCGGCCTGAGCGTCTCGGGTGGGTGAAGCGCCGGAAAATTCCCCAAAAAGTTCCCGGAAAATTCCCCAAAAAGTTCCCAAAAAATTCCCAAACATTTCCCAGAAAATTCCCAAAAAATTAACAAAAATTCCAAAAAAATTCCTCAAAAAAATTCCAAAAAAATTCCAAAAATATTCCAAAAAAATTCCCCAAAAATTCCAAAAAATAAGCCCCCAAAGTTCCCCAAAATTCCAAAAAAATTCCCAAAAAATTCCCAAAAAATTCCTCCAAAACTCCCCAAGAATTCCCCAAAAATTCCCCAAAAAATTCCAAACAAATTCCCCAAAAATTTCCAAACAAATTCCCCAAAAATTTCCCCAAGAATTCCCCAAAAATTCCCCAAAAAAATCCAAACAAATTCCCCAAGAACTTCCAAAAAAATTCCCCCAAAATTCCAAGAAAATTCCCAAAAAATTCCCCAAAAAATTCCCAAAAAATTCCCAAAAAATTCCAAAAAATTCCGCCAAAATTCCCCCAAAATTCCCCCAAAAATTCAAAAAAAACTTCCTAAAAATTTCCCCAAAAATTCCCAAAAAATTCCTAAAAAAATTCCCTTCCTGCCCTCCCCGTGTGGGTCATCCTGCCCTCTGCCCTCCATCCCAGAGGATCTGGAGCCTCCCAGTGTCACCGGCAGCGAGGAGCAGACCGAGGGGCAGAGGTCCACCCTGGAGTGCTCCACGCCCTACGTTTGTCCCGGGGGTGACATCGCCCTGCACTGGGAGGGCTACGACCCCCGGGTGTCCGAGGTGTCCGGCCGCGTCCAGCTGGACACCGGCGGCGTCGGCCAGCAGGTGAACCTGACCAGCTCCTTCTCCTGGAAGGACCATTCCAAGAAGCTGCTCTGCCAGGTTTCCGACGGATCCAAGAGGGCCAGCACGGAGGTGGTGCTGCGGGTCAGGCGTACGTGGGGTGGGGACAGGGGACACCACCGCCGCCAGGTCCCCCTCCTGCCACCCCCTCCTTCCCTACAGCGTTTTCCTCCCGCTCCTCCCTCCCTTTCCTGCTCCCTGGAGGTGCCACCTCTGTCCCTTGAGGTGCCACCTGCTGCCACCCACCTCCCCTTCTCCCTGTGCCGGGCCGGTGACCACCACGTCCCTCTGTCCCCCCCGCAGACACCCCCAAGGACACCCGGGTGTCGCTGAGCCCTTCCTCGGGGAACATCGGCCTGGGTGACACGGTGACCCTGAGCTGCGAGGTCGGCAGCAGCCACCCCCCGGTCTCGGGGTACAGCTGGTTCAAGGACGGGGTGGCCATGGGCACCCAGAGGGTGCTGGCCCTGCAGGGGGTGCGCCGGGAGGACCACGGGCGGTACCACTGCCAGGCCCAGAACGCCCTCGGCACCGGGGTGTCACCTCCTGTCACCCTCCGCGTGTTCTGTGAGTGCCACGGGTTGGGATGGCATGGTCTGGGGTGGAGGTGGCTGATGCTGCTGGAGGTCTGGGATGTCACTGAGTGTCCCAGGTTGGGGTGGTATGGTCTGGGGTGGAGGTGGCCGATGCTGCTGGACATCTGGGGCATGGCTGCGTGTCCTGGGTTGGGGTGGCATGGTCTGGGGTGGAGGTGGCATGGTCTGGGGTGGAGATGGCCGGTGCTGCTGGAGGTCTGGGACATGGCTGAGTGTCCTGGGTTGAGGTGGCATGGTCTGGGGTGGAGATGGCTGCTGCTGCTGGAGGTCTGGGATGTTGCTGAGTGTCCTGTGTTGGGGTGGCATGGTCTGGGGTGGAGGTGGCCAGTGCTGCTGGAGGTCTGGGATGTCACTGAGTGTCCTGGGGTGGCAGGGTCTGGGGAGGAGATGGCTGGTGCTGCTGGAGCTCTGGGACATGACTGAGTGTCCTGGGTCTGGGGTGGAGGTGGCCAGTGCTGCTGGAGGTCTGGGATGTTGCTGAGTGTCCCAGGTTGGGGTGGCATGGTCTGGGTTGGGGTGGCATGGTCTGGGGTGGAGGTGGCCGGTGCTGCTGGAGCTCTGGCACATCACTCAGTGTCCTGGGTCTGGGGTGGCATGGTCTGGGGTGGAGGTGGCCGGTGCTGCTGGAGCTCTGGGACATGGCTGAGTGTCCTGGTCTGGGGTGGAGGTGGCCAGTGCTGCTGGAGCTCTGGGACATGGCTGGGTGTCCCAGGTTGGGGTGACCTGGTCTGGGGTGGAGGTGGCCGGTGCTGCTGGAAGTCCAGGAATCGGGGTGTCCGTACAGGAGGAGGGTGGTGGCCCCGCTGTGCCACACCTGTGTCTCCCTTGTCTCTGTGATCCCAGAAAACGGGGAGGGATTTCCAGCCAAGGACAGGGAGCGGAGCTGGGAAGGGGTTGGGAGCTTGGGGAGATCCAGAGCCATGGTGGGAAGGGGCACGTCCTGCTCTCCCAGGTGGTTCCACGTCCATCCAGCCTGGCCTTGGACACTTCCAGAGGTCCAGGGGCAGCCACAGCTTCTCTGGGAATTCCAGCCCAGCCCCTCCCTACTCCCACAGGGAAGAGGCTCCTCTTCCCAGCATATCCACAGGGAGCACCTTCCCCCAGACCCCCCAAACCCCCCCGCCGTGCCCACCCCGAGAGGTCAAAGTCCCTTCCCCACCCACCCCATGAGTTTGGGCTTTGCTCTAAAGCCAGGTGTCCCCAGCTGGTGGCAGGGGACAAACCCAAACTTTCCCCAGCTCTGTTGTTCACCCCTGAGGAACAACCCCATTCCCATTCCCATTCCCATTCCCATTCCCATTCCCATTCCCTTTCCCATTCCCATTCCCATTCCCATTCCCATTCCCAATCCATTCCCATTCCCATTCCCATTCCCATTCCCATTCCCATTCCCATTCCCAATCCATTCCCATTCCCATTCCCATTCCCATTCCATTCCCGTTGCCATTCCCATTCCCATTCCCATTCCCATTCCCATTCCATTCCCGTTGCCATTCCCATTCCCATTCCCATTCCCATTCCCATTCCATTCCCGTTGCCATTCCCATTCCCATTCCCATTCCCATTCCCATTCCATTCCCATTCCCATTCCCATTCCCATTCCCATTCCCATTCCATTCCCATTCCCATTCCCATCCCCATTCCCATCCCCATTCCCATTCCATTCCCATTCCCATTCCATTCCCATTCCCATTCCCATTCCCATTCCCATTCCCATTCCATTCCCATTCCCATTCCCATTCCCATTCCCATTCCATTCCCATTCCCATTCCCATTCCCATTCCCATTCCCATTCCATTCCCATTCCCATTCCCATTCCCATTCCCATTCCCATTCCCATTCCATTCCCATTCCCATTCCCATTCCCATTCCCATTCCCATTCCCAATCCATTCCCATTCCCACTCCCATTCCCATTCCCATTCCATTCCCGTTGCCATTCCCATTCCCATTCCCATTCCCATTCCCATTCCATTCCCATTCCCATTCCCATTCCCATTCCCATTCCCATTCCCATTCCCATTCCCAATCCATTCCCATTCCCATTCCTATTCCCATTCCATTCCCATTGCCATTCCATTCCTCCCGGCCTCTGGAATGGGGGATTTGGGGTGGGGAGAGGTTCTCTTTTCCTGTCTCCAGGGCCGTCCTGACCTCCCCCCTTCTCCCCCAGCCGCGGAGATCTCGGCCAGCCCGGCGGCCGAGGTGCGCGAGGGGACGGCCACCACGCTGTCCTGCGACGTCCCCGGGCGGGAGGGACACCCCGAGGAGCTGAGCTACGCCTGGTTCAAGAACGGCGCCTGGCTGAAGGAGGGCCCGGCCCACACCCTCCTCTTCCCCGCCGTGGCCGCCGGCGACGCCGGCTACTACTCCTGCCAAGTGACCAACAGCCAGGGCAGCGACACGGCCCAGGCCATCAGCCTCAGCGTGACGTGTGAGTGCCACCACCTCCTGCCACCCGGGGACGTGAAAACCCCCAAAATCCATGAAATCCCCCCCAAAAAATTCACGGTGAAGCCTCTCCCTGAGCGCCCCGGGGGAAGATGGGGGGTGCTGGTTGAATTTTGTGGGAAGGCAACAGATTTTGGCTGCATGAGCCAGGTGTGACAGGTGACGTTAAGTGGCATTTGGGAATACCTCCACCCCCCCAAACGCGGATTTTCCCTGAGTTTTTTCCTGTTTTCATCCTGTCCATCCTATTCCAGCTGCTCTCCACCCTCTGTCCCCCATTCCCATCCTCCCCCATTCCTTCAGCTTGTCGCCGTAACCCCAATCCCATCACTCTGTCCCATTCCCATTCCCATTCCCATTCCCATCCCATCCCATCCCATCCCATCCCATCCCATCCCATCCCATTCCCATTCCCATTCCCACCCCCATCCCCATTCCCATTCCCATCCCCATCCCCATTCCCATCCCCATCCCCATCCCCATTCCCATCCCCATTCCCATTCCTATTCCCATCCCATTCCCGTTCCTATCCCCATTCCCATTCCCTTCCCATCCCATCCCATCCCATCCCATCCCATCCCCATTCCCATCCCCATCCCCAATCCCATTCCCATTCCATCCCCATCCCATCCCATTCCCATCCCCATTCCCATCCCCATTCCCATCCCCATTCCCATTCCCATTCCCATTCCCATCCCCATTCCCATTCCCATCCCTTCCCATCCCATCCCCATTCCCATCCCACCGCCCGCTGACCCCCTCCATTCCGTAAGAGGTTTCTCATGGAGAATCCAGAGGGATAAGAACAGCTCAGGAGATTCTGAGGGGGGAAATAACGCAGCCACGGGCTGGGCTGTGACAATTTTAGGGTAACCCTGACCCGGTGACACAGGGGACAAGCAGATGGTGACATCGGGGTTGGGTGGGGGGACACTTCCCATCCCCAGAAGTTCCCAAGGCCAGGTTGGACGGGGCTTGGAGCCACCTGGAAGAGTTGAAGGTGGGACCAAGCTGGGGTTTAACGTCCCCTCCCACCCAAACCGCTCTGGGGTTCTCCCCGTGGTCCCACCACGAGGACACCCCGACCTCAGCCTCCTCTCCCACCCCGCAGATCCACCCCGAACTCCCACCCTCACGCTCTTCCAGGAGACCCAGGGAGGCCGGCTGGTCATCGTCCTCTGCTCCGTGGACAGCCACCCTCCGGCCACTTTGGCCATCGACCGCGACGGCGCCGTGCTGGCCGCCAGCGGGGCGGAGGTGACCCTGGGTCAGAGGCTGGGCGTCACCGCCTCCCGCAATTCCCTGCGGCTGGAAATCCGGGACGCGGGGCCCCGGGATAGCGGGAGGTACGGCTGCACCGCCACCAACCTCCACGGCAACGCCAGCGCCACCAAGGTCCTCGTCACCCGCGGTGAGTCCCGGGGCCAGGCGGCTGCTCCTGGGTTTGGGGTGATGAGGAAACCCCAAAATTTGGGGCCGCAGAGCTGGAGGGACCCCTGTGGTGGCGCTGGGGGACTTCGGTGTGTGTGGTGTCCCTTCCTCAGCGGGGTCAGAGCTGCTTTTGGAGCTGGAGAGGCTCCTGGGTTTATTTTTTCCCCAAAATGCCAAAAACTAGTGAATTTACACAAAATTTTCTGCCCCGTCCATCCCCACCAGTCACTGTCCCCTGGTTCCCAAGTCTGGATAATTCGGGGTGACAGAGGCAGCGGAAGGAGAGCAAAGTCCCCCAAATCCACATCCAAGAGGAACGTCCTTTAGGATCCCATAAAACTCCAAAAGAGACCTCAAGGTCCAATCCCAGAGAAACCAGACCTGGATTTGGGTGTCCCAGTGGGGAACTGGAACCAGTGGGAAGAGGGAACAGGGTCTGCCCTGGGAAAAAGTCACCGGGATCAACCTGGCACTTGGAAAAAATGGGAAAGGGTCAGGAAAGGCCCCATTTGCTGGAGAGGCTCCCGGGGTTTGTTTTTTTTTTTTCCCAAAATGCCAAAAATCAGTGAATTTACCCAAAATTTTCTGCCCCGTCCATCACCACCAGTCATTGCCCCCCAACTGCCAAGCCTGGATAATTTGGGGTGACAGAGGCAGTGGAAGGACAGCAAAGTCCCCCAAACCCACGTCCAAGAGGAACGTCCTCTGGGATCCCATAAAACCCTCAAGAGAAGAGACCTCAAGGTCCAATCCCAGAGAAACCAGACCTGGATTTGGGTGTCCCAGTGGGGAACTGGAAGCGGTGGGAAGAGGGAACAGGGTCTGCCCTGGGAAAAAGACACCGGGATCAACCTGGCACTTGGAAAAAATGGGAAAGGGTCAGGAAAGGCCCCATTTGCTGGAGAGGCTCCTGGGCGATTTTTTCCCAAAATGCCCAAAATCAGTGAATTTACACAAAATTTTCTGCCCCATCCATCCCCACCAGTCACTGTCCCCCGGCCCCCAAACCTGGATAATTTGGGGTGACAGAGGCAGCAGAAGGAAAGTCCTCCAAATCCACATCCATGTCCTTTGGGATCCCATAAAACCCCGAAAGAGACCTCAAGGTCCAATCCCAGAGAAACCAGACCTGGATTTGGGTGTCCCAGTGGGGAACTGGAGCCAGTGGGAGGAGGGGACAGGGTCTGCCCTGGGACAAAGTCACCGGGATCAACCTGGCACTTGGAAAAAATGGGAAAGGGTCAGGGAAGGCCCCGTTTGCTGGAGAGGCTCCTGGGTTGTTTTTTTTTTCCCCAAAATGCCCAAAATCAGTGAATTCACCCAAAATTTTCTGCCCCGTCCAACCCCACCAGTCACTGCCCCCCGGTTTCCAAGCCTGGATAATTTGGGGTGACAGAGGCAGCAGAAGGAGAGAAAAGTCCCCCAAACCCATATCCAAGAGGAACATCCTTTAGGATCCCATAAAACCCCGAAAGAGACCTCAAGGTCCAATCCCAGAGAAACCAGACCTGGATTTGGGTGTCCCAGTGGGGAACTGGAACCAGTGGGAAGAGGGAACAGGGTCTGCCCTGGGAAAAAGACACCGGGATCAACCTGGCACTTGGAAAAAATGGGAAAGGGTCAGGAAAGGCCCCGTTTGCTGGAGAGGCTCCCGGGTTGTTTTTTTTTCCCAAAATGCCAAAAATCAGTGAATTTACCCAAAATTTTCTGCCCCGTCCAACCCCACCAGTCACTGCCCCCCGGTTTCCAAGCCTGGATAATTTGGGGTGACAGAGGCAGCGGAAGGAGAGAAAAGTCCCCCAAATTCGTGTCCAAGAGGAACATCCTTTAGGATCCCATAAAACCCCGAAAGAGACCTCAAGGTTCAATCCCAGAGAAACCAGACCTGGATTTGGGTGTCCCAGTGGGGAACTGGAACCAGTGGGAGGAGGGGACAAGGTCTATCAACCTGGCACTTGGAAAAAGCCAGAAAGGGTCAGGAAAGGCCCCGTTTGCAGCGTCCCCAAGGAATGTCACCCCCAAAGACCCCACGGGCTGGTGGAATCGCAGCTGGATGGATCCACAGGGAAGGATTTCCCTCCTTCCCTGATATCCCTCTCCTGCTCCTCCTCCAGCTGCAGTGCTCCTGATCCAGCCCTCGGCCGAGGTGACGGAGGGGACGGCGGTCACCCTGACCTGCCTGGGGACAGGGGACGGGGCGGAGAAGCCGCTCTACGCCTGGTACAGGAACGGCCGGAGGCTCCGGGAGAGCTCGTCCCCCACCCTGGAATTCCCGTCCATCCGCGGGGACGACGCCGGCGCCTTCCAGTGCCAGGTGCGCGGCAGGAACGGCAGCGACGCCTCGGAGGCCATCCCGCTCCGGGTGCTCTGTGAGTATCCTGCGGGAATTCCAAATGGAATTGCAAAGGGAATTCCCGGGGCTGGGCTGGGGGTGCGCCCACCCCGAGGTTTCCCCCTAAAATCTGGGAGTTTGGGGGAGGAGGAATTTGGGGTAATTCCCAAGAATTTCAAGAACAATGAATGGTCATAGAACCACGAATGGTTTGGGGTTGGGGAGTGCTGTGTGAGTGTCCAAAGGGAATTCCAAAGGGAATTCCTGGGGCTGGGCTGGGGATGCTCCCACCCCGAGGTTTCCTCGTTTCCCCCCTCCCCACCAGGCGCAGAGTGGGAATGTGGGGAGGGTGAAAAATTCCCTTTGGTGGATAAAATCTGGGAGTTTGGGAGAGGAGGAATTTCGGGGAATTCCCAAGAATTTCAAGAACCATGGATGGTCATAGAGCCACGAATGGTTTGGGCTTGGGGAGTGCTCTGTGTGTGTCCTGTGGGAATTCCAAAGGGAATTCCGAAGGGAATTCCAAGGGCTGGGCTGGGGGTGCTCCCACCCCGAGGTTTCCCCCGTGCTGTGGGGGGAGTGAAAAATTCCCTTTGGCGGGTAAAATCTGGGAGTTTGGGAGAGGAGGAATTTTGGGGAATTCCCAAGAATTTCGAGAACAATGAATGGTCATAGAACCACGAATGGTGTGGGCTTGGGGGACCTCAGAGCCCATCTGGTTCTGACCCCTCTGCCAGGGGCAGGGACAGCTCCCACTGGACCAGGTCCAGCCTGGATGTCCAAGAACTTCTCAGGCAGCACTGGAAGCATCAACCCCTTGGGTTCTGAGGGTTTTCCCAATGGATCCAGCAGTGTTGTGTCCCTGGTTTGGGTTGGGAGGGACCTCAAAACCCTTCCTATCCCAACCCCTCTCCCCTGACACCTCCTGCTGTCCCAGATTATCCCAAACCCCATCCAACCTCGATGATGATCACTGGAAAACATCAACCCCTTGGGTTCTGGGAGTTTTCCCAACCTCACGGATCCAGCAGGGACAACTCCCACTGGACCAGGTCCAACCTGGATGTCCAAGAACTTCTCAGGCAGCTCTGGAAGCACCAACCCCTTGGGTTCTGGGAGTTTTCCCAACCTCACGGATCCCGTTTTTCCCCACAGACCCCCCGAGGCAGCCGGTGCTGAGCTCCTTCCTGCAGAGCCAGGGCGGGCGCCTGGGCGTCATCCAGTGCTCGGTCGAGAGTGACCCCGAGTCCAACCTCACCCTCCGGAGAGGGGACGAGGTGGTGGCCTGCACGCGGGGCTGTCCCCAAGCCACCAGCCCCAGGGTCCGAGTCACCAGGTCCTACAATGGCCTGAAGGTGGAAATCCAGGACGTGGTGGTGGAGGACGAGGGGATTTACCTGTGCCAGGCTGGGAATTCCCAAGGGAGCGCCAGCGCCGCCGTGGATTTCAAGGCTGACAGTGAGTGGGGACAGGGGACAGGGGACAGGGGACAGGGGACAGGGGACAGGGTTGTGGCATCTGGGAATGTTCTGGGAGAGGGGAGCGTGGGAAGGGAATGCTGGGGAAGGGGGCAAGCTCAGGAGGTGGTGGCAGGAGGAGCAGAAATATCACAAGGAAATGCCACATGGAAATTCCACATGGAAATGCCACATGGAAATGCCACAAGGAAATGCCACATGGAAATGCCACATGGAAATGCCACATGGAAATGTCACAAGGAAATGCCACATGGAAATGCCACATGGAAATTCCACAAGGAAATGCCACATTGAAATGCCACATGGAAATGCCACGCGGAAATGCCACATGGAAATGTCACAAGGAAATGCCACATGGAAATGTCACACAGAAATGTCACATGGAAATGCCGTGTGGAAATGCCACATGGAAATGCCACACGGAAATGTCACATGGAAATGTCACACAGAAATGTCACATGGAAATGCTGTGTGGAAATGCCACATGGAAATGCCACGTGGAAATGCCACGTGGAAATGTCACACGGAAATGCCACGTGGAAATGCCACACGGAAATGCCACACGGAAATGCCACATGGAAATGTCACAAGGAAATGCCACATGGAAATGTCACACAGAAATGTCACATGGAAGTGCCGTGTGGAAATGCCACAAGGAAATGCCACGTGGAAACGCCACATGGAAATGCCACATGGAAATGCCACAAGGAAATGTCACATGGAAATGTCAGGTGGAAATGCCACACAGAAATGCCACATGGAAATTCCACATGAAAATGTCACATGGAAATGCCACATGAAAATGCCACATGAAAATGCCACACGGAAATGCCACACATCCATGAAATCCAGATACGGCAGCTCCCTCATGACATTCCATTCCCTGGCTGTGTGTGACAGGAACACTGAGCGAAACGTAGCCAAGGGACGTCCCTGGGCTAGTGGCACTGCCAGGCTCAGAGCTGTCCCCACCACGGCACTCCGGGACCAGCTGGAATTTGCCCTCTGGGGTAGCCACTCTGCCCTTCGGTGGCTTTGGGGCGTTGTCACCCCACCGTTGACACCAGACCCCCTTTCCTCCTGCCCACAGCTGCCAATGTCACCGTGTCCCCATCCCCCCGCGTGCTGGAGGGTGACAATGCCACCCTCACCTGTCACCTGAGCAGCGGCTCCACGGCTGTCCCCAACGTCACCTGGTACCACAACGGGCAGCAGATCACCACAGGCTTGGCCACCTCGCTGGAGCTGCGGCCAGTGGTCAGCAGGGACACCGGGTTCTACCGCTGCCAGGCCAGCACCGCGGGCGGCAGCCGGAGTTCTCCAGATGTCCTCCTGGATGTGCTGTGTGCGTACCTTCCCTTTTCCCTTTCCCTTTCCCTTTCCCTTTCCCTTTCCCTTTCCCTTTCCCTTTCCCTTTTCCTCTTCCCCTTCCCTTTTCCTCTTCCCCTTCCCCTTCCCCTTCCCACTGCCCCCATCCCTTCTGTTTCCATTTTCACTTCCCATTCTCTTCCCCTTCCCCCTTTTCCTTTCGACTTCCCCTTTTTCCTTTCCCCTTCATGTTCCTGTTCCCATTCCCTTTTCTTTTGCCACCCCCCCTTCTGTTTTCCTCCTTTTCCTTTTCCTTTTCCTTTTCCTTTTCCTTTCCCTTTCCCTTTCCCTTTCCCTTTCCCTTTCCCTTTCCCTTTCCCTTTTCCTCTTCCTTTCCCTTTTCCTCTTCCTTTCCCTTTTCCCTTTTCCCTTTTCCCTTTTCCCTTTTCCCTCTTCCTCTTCCTCTTCCTCTTCCCCTTCCCCTTCCTCTTTCTCTTTCTCTTGCTTTTCCTCTTCCTCTTCTTCCTTTTCCTTTTCCTTTTCCTTTTCCTTTTCCTTTTCCTTTTCCTTTTCCTTTTCCTTTTCCTTTTCCTTTTCCTTTTCCTTTTCCTTTTCCTTTTCCTTTTCCTTTTCCTTTTCCTTTTCCTTTTCCTTTTCCTCTTCCTCTTCCTCCTCCTTCTCCTCCTTCTCCTTCTCCTTCTCCTTCTCCTTCTCCTTCTCCTTCTCCTTCTCCTTCTCCTTCTCCTTCTCCTTCTCCTTCTTCTTCTCCTTCTCCTTCTCCTTCTCCTTCTCCCTCTTCCCTTTTCCTCTTCCCCTTTCCTCTCCTTTTCCCTTTTCCCTTTTCCCTTTTCCCTTTTCCCTTTTCCCTTTTCCCTTTTCCCTTTTGCTCTTCTCATTCCCCTTTCCCCATTCCCCTTTTCCCATTCCCTCTTCCCACCTCTCCCAGAACCCCAGAGCACTGACCCCTCCCCAGGACCCCTCTCCCCACGGCATTCCCGACCTCTCACCCCTTTCCCCCCCGCAGACCCCCCTCGGGACCCTCTCCTGACGGCTTTCCTGGAGGCCGGCCAGGGCTCCCTGGCCATCTTCCAGTGCTCCGTGGCCAGCAACCCGCCGGCCCAGCTGGCCCTGCTGCGGGACCAGGAGCTGGTGGCCACCAGCGCCGGCGGGAGCAGCCCGCGGGTCACCGTCTCCGCTGCCCCCAACTCGCTGCGGGTGGAGATCCGGGAGGTGACGCCGGCGGACGACGGCAGCTACCGGTGCGCGGCCACCAACGCGCACGGCTCGGCCGAGCGGCGGCTGCACCTGCGCGTGCCAGGTGGGGAGCCCGGCCGGCGGGGAGCCGAGCGGATCGTCCCCTGGGGATCACCACGTGTGTGTGCTTCTGGTGCCACCAGATCCCTCACAGGGCCAGCAGATCCCACCCAGTGCCACCAGATTCCTCCCAGTGCCACCAGAACCTTCCCAGGCATCAGAGGGGCCTATCCCATGGGAATGACCACGTGTCTGTGCTCCCGGTGCCACCAGATCCTTCCCAGTGCCACCGGACCCCACCCAAGGATTGGAGTGGCTCATGCCATGGGAATGACCGTGTGTCTGCACTCCCAGTGCCACCAGATGTCTCCCATTGCCACCGGATCCCTCCCAGTGCCACCAGATCCCTCCCAGTGCCACCAGATCCCTCCCAGTGCCACCAGATCCCACCCATTGCCAGCAGATCCCTCTCAGGGATTGGTGTGGCCCATTCTGTGGGAATGACCACATGTCTGCACTCCCAGTGCCACCAGATCCCACCAAAGGACCCATCACATGAGAATGACCATGTGTGTGTGCTCCTGGTGCCACCGGATCCCTCCCAGTGACACCAGATCCCACCCAAGGATTGGAGTGGCCCATTCCGTGGGAATGACCATGTGTCTGCACTCCCAGGGCCACCAGATCCCTCCCAGTGCCACCAGATCCCTCCCAGGGACCGGAGCAGCCCATCCCATGGGAATGACCCTGTGTGTGTGCTCCCAGTGCCACCAGACCTCTCCCAGTGCCAGCAGATCCCACCCAAAGATTGGAGTGGCCTATCCCATGGGAATGACCACATGTCTGTGCTGCCAGTGCCACCAGATCTCTCCCAGAGCCACCAGATCCCACCCAGGGACTGGAATGGCTCATCGCATAGGAATGAAGATATATCTGCACTCCCAGTGCCACCAGATCCCTCACAGGGATTGGTGTGGCCCATCCCATGGAGATGACCACGTCTCTGCATTCCCAGTGCCACCAAATCCCTCCCAGTGCCACCAGATCCCTCACAGTCACACCAGATTCCCCCCACCAGTGCCACCCCCTGCCCATAGTCCCACACCTCAGCCCTGGAGGAGGTGGGGACACTCTGAGGGGACAGGGAGCACCAATATCCCACCGGAGCTGTCCCAAATCCTTGGGCGGAGCGGGAATATCGCACCCCAGAGGTTGTGGGAGTGACCAGGGGACACCGGCAGTGACCAGCTCTGCCCTGTCCCCTCTGAGCTGGCACTGTCCCTGCTCCAGCCACCCGAGTCCTGATCTCACCGTCCTCGGAGGTGCTGGAAGGTGACAACGCGTCCCTGATGTGCCAGGTGGCTGGAGAGCCACCGGGTGACACCGTCTACTCCTGGTACAAGGACAGCAAGTGGCTCCAGGAGGGCCCTGACAGTGTCCTCCTGCTGTCCCGTGTCACCAGCGCCGCCGCCGGGCTCTACCACTGCCGGGCCCGGGGCGCCACGGGGACCAGCGAGTCCCCCGCTGTCACCCTGAGCGTCTGCTGTGAGTGGGACCCGCCGGGGGAGTGAGGAGAGGGGATGGGAATGGGGATGGGAATGGGGATGGGATGGGATGGGATGGGATGGGATGGGATGGGATGGGATGGGATGGGATGGGATGGGATGGGATGGGATGGGATGGGATGGGATGGGATGGGATGGGATGGGGTGGGATGGGATGGCGTCCATGGCATCCATGGGATGGGATGGGATGGGATGGGATGGGATGGGATGGGATGGGATGGGATGGGATGGGATGGGATGGGATGGGAATGGGGATGGGGATGGGATGGGGATGGGGTGGGGTGGGGATGGGAATGGGGATGGGGATGGGGATGGGGATGGGGATGGGGATGGGGATGGGGATGGGATGGGATGGGATGGGATGGGATGGGATGGGATGGGATGGGATGGGAATGGGGATGGGATGGGATGGGATGGGATGGGATGGGGATGGGAATGGGGATGGGGATGGGATGGGATGGGATGGGATGGGATGGGATGGGATGGGATGGGATGGGATGGGATGGGATGGGAATGGGGATGGGAATGGGGATGGGACGGGACGGGACGGGACGGGACGGGATGGGGATGGGGATGGGGATGGGGATGGGGATGGGGATGGGGATGGGATGGGATGGGATGGGATGGGAATGGGAATGGGGATGGGGATGGGGATGGGATGGGATGGGATGGGATGGGATGGGATGGGAATGGGAATGGGAATGGGGATGGGGATGGGGATGGGGATGGGATGGGATGGGATGGGATGGGATGGGATGGGATGGGATGGGATGGGATGGGATGGGATGGGATGGGATGGGAATGGGATGAGATGGGATGGGATGGGAATGGGAATGGGAATGGGAATGGGAATGGGAATGGGAATGGGGATGGGATGGGGATGGGATGGGATAGGATGGGATGGGATGGGATGGGAATGGGGATGGGGATGGGAATGGGAATGGGAATGGGAATGGGATGAGATGGGGCCCATGGGATGGGATGGGGATGGGGATGGGGATGGGATGGGATGGGATGGGATGGGATGGGATCCATGGGATGGGATCCATGGGATGGGATCCATGGGATGAGATGGGATGGTGCCACTGGAATGGTGCTGAGATGGGATTTTGCCAAGGGGATGGCAGCACTGGAATGGCACCGATGGGATGGTACCACTGGAACGATGCCGTTGGGATGGTGCCAATGGGATGGTACCACCAGAATGGCACTGAGATGGGATTGTGCCACTGGAATGGTACCACTGGAATGGGATGTCACTGATGGGATGTCACTGATGGGGTGGTGCCACTGGAATGGCGCCATTGGGATGATGCCGATGGGACGTGCTGAGATGGGATGGCACCAAGGGGATGGTGCCACTGGAATGGCACCACTGGAATGGCACTGATGGGAATGGCACCGATGGGATGGAACTGATGGGATGTCACCAATGGGATGGCGCTGATGGGATGGCACTGATGGGGTGTCACCAACGGGATGGCACTGATGGGATGGCACTGATGGGGTGTCACCAATGGGATGGTGCTGATGAGATATCACTGATGGGATATCACTGACGGGATGTCAACAATGGGGTGTCACCAATGGGATGGCACTGATGGGGTGTCACCAATGGGATGGCACTGACGGGTTGTCACCTCGCTAGACACTGGCACCTCGCTGGGTCCTGGGAGTCTCTGGGTTCATCCTCAGGTTTCTCCCCCATTCCGGGCAGACCCCCCACGGGCAGCAGTGCTCAGCACCTTCTGGAGCCTCCGTCGGGACAGCGCGGGATCCTGGAGTGCTCCGTGGACAGCTCCCCACCGGCACAGCTGGCCCTCTTCAAGGACGGGGCCCTGGTGGCCTCCACGGCGCTGTCACGGCCTGTGGCCCAGACACGGCTCAGTGTCACCTCGGCCACCAACGTGCTGCGTGTCCGTGTCCACCCCGTGCTGCTGCAGGACGAGGGCGAGTACCGGTGCGTGGCCACCAACGCCCACGGCAACGCCAGTGCCGCCGGGAACTTCTCTGGAGGAGGTGAGGGAATGGGAATGGGAATGGGATAATGGGAATGGCATGGCATGGCATGGCATGGCATGGCATGGTATGGCATGGCATGGCATGGCATGGCATGGCATGGCATGGCATGGCATGGCATGGGAATGGAATGGGATGGGATGGGATGGGAATGGGAATGGGATGGGATGGGATGGGATGGGATGGGATGGGATGGGATGGGATGGGATGGGATGGGATGGGATGGGATGGGATGGGATGGGAATGGGAATAGAGTGGGAAGGGGATGGAGAGCTGCAGGCAGCAGACAGAGTGATGGGATTGGGGTTATGGCAATGAGCTGAAGGAATGGGGGAGGATGGGAATGGGGGATGGAGGGTGGAGAGCAGCTGGAATAGGATGGACAGGATGAAAACGGGAAAAAACTCGGGGAAAATCCGTGTTTGGGGGGATGGAGGCATTCCCAGAGAGTTCCAGGTGTCCCTGGCATGTGGCAAAGGGACACGGCTCCGCTTGGATGTGATTCCAAGGGCTGGCTTTGCTGTGTCCATCCATGGCACTGTCCTGCTGCCATCACCCTGGGAACCATGGAACCATGGAATCAAGGAACCATGGAACCATGGAACCATGGAACCGTGAAATCATGGAACCATGGAACCATGGAACCACGGAATCATGGAATCATAGAACCATGGAATCATAGAACCATGGAATTATGGAACCATGGAACCATGGAACCATGGAATCATGGAATGGTTTGGGTTGGGAGGCACCTTAAATCCCTTCAATTCCGCCCTACTATGGGCAGGGACACCTTCCACTGTCCCAGGCTGCTCCAAGCCCCGTCCAACCTGGCCTTGCTTGGATCCAAACATCCCAAACAAATCCATGGGGACACCACAGAAATGGTGTCACCTGTGGGTTGCACTGGCCATTCCCTCTTTACTGTCCTGCAACTCCCTGACTTTCCCCACCCTGGTGGAACTCCATCCTCGGGATGTGGCACTTGGGGAAGTGGTCAGCGGTGGCCTGGACGGTGCTGGTGGGGACACTTGGACTGGATGAGCTCAGAGGGCTTTCCCCACCCAACCAACTCCATGATTATCCCGCCCCATCCCCGGAAAGTGAGGGATCACCACTTTTTCCTCCCTTCCCTTGCAGCCGCCCGGGTCTGGATCCGACCGTCCCCAGACGTCCGGGAAGGGGACAGTGCCACCCTCACCTGCGCGGTGGCAGGAGGGGACCAGGACGTGCTGAGCTACACCTGGTACCGGAACCAGGTGTGGCTGGGCACCGGCTCCTCCCAGAACCTCACCTTCCCTGGGGTCACCGCCGCCGACGCCGGCTCCTACCAGTGCTCCGTGCAGACCCTGGCCCGGAACCACAGTGCCACCCCTGCCACCCTCAACGTCCTCTGTGAGTCCCCAAGGGCAGCTTCGTGTCACTCCATGTCACTCGGTGTCACTCGGTGTCACCCCTCGGTCGGTTCCCTTGGGGGGCAGTAAGGCCTGGTTTAATTTGGGGGGATTAATTAATTCGGGGGCGCTCAAAAAAATGCAGCCCAGAGGATAATTAAGCCAAGCTTTGCTCCCCAGATCCCCACACCATCCCCAAAACCTTCTCCTGAGTTTCCTTGTGCTCCACACCAAACCCAGCAGGAAAATTCTTGGTTTCAGGAATTAAAGCCAGATTTAGGACTTTTTTTTTTTTTTCCCCTATCCCTGATTGGGAAAATCAAAACCAGACTTGGCTTTAAAAAGAAAAAAAAAAAAAAAAAAGGGGGAGGAGAAAAAAAAAGTTGTTGTGAGTCGGAACATGAGATTTTTTTTCACCCTTTTTTTACGAGAAAAAGATGGTGTTAATTTATAAATCCTCTTGATGGACGTGGGATGGAGGCACTGGAGCACAGGGAATCCCTGGCACGAAGGGGTTGGAGCAGCAGGAAAAGCTGAGGGAGCTGGGAAAGGGGCTCAGCCTGGAGAAAAGGGGGACTGGGGGCACCTCGTGGCTCTGCAGAGTTCCCTGGCAGGAGGGGACAGGACAAAGGGACATGGCCTCGAGCTGTGCCGGGGGAGGTTTGGGAATTTTCCCCCTGGGAAGTGCAGAGGTGGAGTTCCACCCTCGGGGTGTGGCACTTGGGGACACGCTCAGCTGTGGCCTGGGCACTGCTGGTGGGGGGACACTCGGACTCAACAAGCCCCGAGGGCTTTCCCCAACCCTGGCCTTGGACGCTTCCAGGGATGGAGCATCCCATGGAATCATGGAATCATGGAACCATGAGCCACGGAACCTATGAACCATGCAACCATGGAATAACGGAACCATGGAACCGTGGAACCATGGAATCATGGAACCATGGAATCATGGAACTGTGGAATCATGGAATCCTGGAACCATGGAATCATGGAACCATGGAACTATGGAATCATGGAACCATGGAATCATAAAACCATGGAATCATAGAACCATGGAATCCTGGAACCGTGGAATCATGGAATCATGGAACCATGGAATCGTGGAACCATGGAACCATGGAATCATGGAACCATGGAATCATGGAACCATGGAACCATGGAATCATGGAACCATGGAACCGTGGAACCATGGAACCGTGGAACCATGGAATCATGGAACCGTGGAATCATAGAACCATGGAATCATAGAACCATGGAATCATAGAACCATGGAATCATGGAATCATGGAACCATGGAATCGTGGAACTGTGGAACCATGGAATCATGGAACCATGGAACCATGGAATCATGGAACCATGGAACCATGGAATCGTGGAACTGTGGAACCATGGAATCATGGAACCATGGAACCATGGAATCATGAACCACAGAACCATGGAACCATGGAACTGTGGAACCATGGAACCATGGAATTATGGAACCATGGAACCATGGAATCATGGAATCATGGAACCATGGAATCATGGAACCATGGAACCATGGAACCATGGAATCATGGAACCATGGAACCATGGAACCATGGAATCATGGAACCATGGAACCATGGAACCATGGAATCATAGAACCATGGAATCATGGAACCATGGAACCATGGAACCGTGGAATCATGAAACCATGGAACCATGGAATCATGTAATGGTTTGGGTTGAGAGGCACCTTAAATCCCACCAATCCCACCCTACCATGGGCAGGGACACCTTCCACTGTCCCAAGACTGCCCCAAGCCCCGGTCCAACCTGGCCTTGGACACTTTCCAGGGATGGAGCATCCCAAACAAATCCATGGGGACACCACGGAAATGGTGTCACCTGTGGGCTGCAGTGGCCCTTCCCTCTATTTACTGCCCTGCAACTCCCTGACTTTCCCCACCCTGGTGGAGCTCCATCCTTGGGATGTGGAACTTGGGGACGCGCTCAGTGGTGGCCTGGATGGTACTGGGGGCCGCACTTGGACTGGATGAGCTCCGAGGGCTTTCCCCACCCAACCAACTCCACGATTATCCCACACACTCCGTATTTTTCCCCCCACCCCGCAGACCCCCCCAGGAACCTGCGGCTGCAATCCTTCGTGGAGAGCAGCCAGGGCACGGCCACCATCCTGCTCTGCGCCGTGGACAGCCACCCCCCGGCCCAGCTCACCCTGCTCAGGGAGGGACACCCGGTGGCCTCCAGCCCGCCCGGAGGAGGCGACGCCCCCCGGCAGGGCAGCCGAGTGTCCCCTTCTCCCAACGCGCTGCGGTTGGAATTCCGGGAAGCCTCGGAGGAGGATGAGGGCGAGTACGAGTGCCAGGCGCGGAGCGCCCTCGGCGTCACCCGCGCGTCCCTCACGCTCCGGGTGCAAGGTGAGGAGGGGGACAAGGGGGTCGGGGACACCCCCGGGGGGCTTGAAGGGTGCGGGATTGAGGGCACCAGGGTGACAGAGGGACCCGAGCCATCGCTGGGGCTCGGCGGCCACCGCTCCCAGGTGAGGAGGGGGACAAGGGGGTCGGGGACACTCCCAGGGGGCGTTGAAAAGTGCAGGATTGAGGGTACCCGGTTTTGGAGGTTAGGGCCACCCACCCCTGTGAATTCGGGGCTGGGGGGCTCCAAAGGGAAAACCAAACCCTCTCCTCCCCTCCCCGCAGCCACCAGGGTGCTGGTGCGACCCTCGGCCGAGGTGGCAGAGGGGACAGAGGTGACCCTGACCTGCCAGGCCCCTCACGCGCCGCCGGGGACCCTCTACGCCTGGTTCAAGAACGGGCAGTGGGTGACCGAGGGGCCCGAGCCCTCGCTGGGGCTCCGCGGCCACCGCTCCGACGCGGGGCTCTACGGCTGCCGGGCGGGCCGGGGGCCCCGCGCCCCTCCCGCCGCCCTCGCCGTCCTCTGTGAGTCGGGGGGTGGGGGGGCGACAGCTCCGGGAGTGGGGACGGGGATGGCGGGAGGGGGACACCAGGGACACGCCGCTTTCCCCCCCTCGGAGATGTCGCCGCCCGGTCTGTGTCGCCACCCCGCGACACGCGGCGACAGCGCAGCGCCCCTCCTTGTAGGGGTGATGTCCCCCCCTCCCGAAGCCCTGATTGTCACCCGGCGGGGTGCGGGGGGACACGGGCTGTCCTTGTCGCCGCAGACGCCCCGCCGGAGCCCAGCTTCGTGGCGCTGGTGGAGCCGGGCGGGGGGCGGCAGGCGGTGCTGCTCTGCTCGGCCGACGGGGTCCCCCCGCCGGACATCGCCGTCAGCAGGGGACAGGGCCACCCGCCCCTGGCCACCAGCCGCGGCACCTCGGACGCCCGCTTCGAGGTGCGGGCCACCCCCACGTCGCTGCGGGTGGGGATGACGGGGCTGGAGCCCGGGGACCAGGGGCTCTACCTGTGCTCGGCCACCAACAGCCACGGCTCGGCGGCCGCGTCCCTGCGGCTGGAAGTGCCAGGTGAGCTGTGCCCAGGAAGTGCCCAAGAAATCCCCAGGAAGTCCCCAAGAAATCCCCAAGGAGTCCCCAAGAAACTCCCAAGAGGTCCCCAAGAAATCCCCAAGTCCCCAAGAAAACCCCAAGAAATCCCCAAGAAATCCCCAGGAAGTCCCTAAGAAATCCCCAAAAAATCCCCAAGAAATCCCCAGGAAGTCCCCAAGAAATCCCCAGGAAGTCCCCAAGAAGTCCCCAAGAAATCCCCAAGAAATCCCCAAGAAATGGCCAAGAAATGGCCAAGAAATCCCCAAGAAGTCCCCAAGAAATCCCCAAGAAATCCCCAAGAAATCCCCAAGAAATGGCCAAGAAATCCCCAAGAAATCCCCAAGAAATCCCCAAGAAATCCCCAAGAAAGCCCCAAGAAAGCCCCAAGAAGTCCCCAAGAAGTCCCCAGAAATTCCCCAAGAAGTCCCCAAGAAATCCCTAAGAAGTCCCCAAGAAATCCCCAAGAAATCCCCAAGAAGCCCCCAAGAAATCCCCAAGGAATCCCCAAGAAATCCCCAAGAAATCCCCAAGAAGTCCCCAAGGAATCCCCAAGAACTCCCCAGGCTGTGGGGTTGTCCCAGTGGGACTCTCCACGAAGTCCCCATGTC
Organism: Phylloscopus whistleri; assembly: GCA_017589585.1. Lineage (NCBI taxonomy): Eukaryota > Metazoa > Chordata > Aves > Passeriformes > Phylloscopidae > Phylloscopus > Phylloscopus whistleri. The sequence goes on from JADMLD010000514.1 coordinate 81,850, forward strand.
CCTCCTCAGGGGTGACGCTGACGGTGGAGCCCTCGCAGGAGATCCCCGAAGGCTCCAGGGCCACCTTGAGCTGCTCGGCTACCGCCTGGGGGGACAAAAGTGCCAACTACACCTGGTACCGCGACGGGCGGTGGCTTTGGGAGGGACCGTCCGGCTCCTTCGTCCTCAGCCGCGTCTCCAGCGCCGACTCCGGCTCCTACCGGTGCCAGGCCAGCGGGACGTGGGGCACGGCCACCTCCGCCCCCCTCAGCCTCAGCGTCCTCTGTGAGTGTCCCCAGGGCCACCAGGCACGACACCAGCCGGGTGTCCCCAGCCCCTGTCAGTCGTGTCAGCTCAGTGAGGGCAAGGGGAGTTTCTTCCTCTTCCTCTTCCTCTTCCTCTTCCTCTTCCTCTTCCTCTTCCTCTTCCTCTTCCTCTTCCTCTTCCTCTTCCTCTTCCTCTTCCTCTTCCTTTCCCCACTCCTCTTCCCCTTTTCCCCTTCCTTTTCCCCTTCCTTTTCCTCTTCCCCTTCCTCTTCCTCTTTCTCTTCCCCGTCCCCTTCCTCTTCCTCTTCTCCTGTCCCCTTCCTCTTCATCTTCCCCTTCCCCTTCTTCCTCTTCCCCTTTCCCTTCCCCTTCCCCCTCTTCCTCTTCCTCTTCCTCTTCCTCCTCTTCCTCCTCCTCCTCCTCCTTCTCCTCCTCCTCCTCCTCCTTCCTTCCTCCTTCCCTTTAGGGATTTTGGGTTTTTTTTTCTTTTTGAGGCAGATTTGGGCCCAAAACGCTCCAAAAGGGAGGAATTCCCAGGCCGGCTGTGGAACGAGGGGCTGGGGAACACGGGAATCCACCAGGGCAGGGATGGATGGGGAGGGGACCATCCAGGATGGATCAGGGATGAGTTCGGAAGCTCGTGGTGACCTGAGGAAAGGGATTTTGGGGTGGGTTTTTTTAGGGTTGGTCCTTCAGAATTTGGATTTGGTGCCAACGAGCTCCAAACCGGGGGGTTCTGGGGGTGGAGGGTGTGATGATGATCCAGGCTGGAGGAGGGACGCGTTGGGAAGCTGTCGGGAAAAGGGATATGGGATTTTTTTTTTTAATTTTGAGGATTGGTCCCTCAAAAGTCAGATTTTGGAGCCCAGAAGCTCCGAGAAGCCAGGACAGTTCTCTGGCTTTGGGGTGACAAGGCAAGGACAGGAGAGGGTCCAAACCCCCCAGCCCCAGGGATGAGCGGGATGGGACAGAGCCAGGGGACTCTTCAAACCACTTTTGGTGACCAGCCCAGGGTCACTAAAAGTCCCCAAGAAGTCCCTGAGAAATCCCCAAGAAATCCCCAGGAAGTCCCCAAAAAATCCCCAAAAAATCCCCAAGAAATCCCAAGAAATCCCCAAGAAATCCCCAAGAAATCCCCAAAAAATCCCCAAGAAACCCCCAAGAAGTCCCCAAGAAATCCCCAAGAAGTCCCCAAGAAGTCCCCAAGAAATCCCCAAGAAATCCCCAAGAAACCCCCAAGAAACCCCCAAGAAGTCCCCAAGAAATCCCCAAGAAATCCCCAAGAAGTCCCCAAGAAGTCCCCAAGAAATCCCCAAGAAGTCCCCAAGAAGTCCCCAGGTGATGGGGTTGTCCCAGTGGGTCTCCCACCCCGTGTCCCAGCGCCACCCTCCCTGTCCCCTCCCAGACCCTCCTCGGGCCGTCTCGGTCAGCACCTTCCTGGAGAACCAGGGCGGGCGCGGGGCCATCGTGCTGTGCACGGCCCAGAGCCACCCGCCCTCCTGGCTGGCCCTGCACCACCGCGGCCACCTCCTGGCCACCAGCCTGTCCCCGGCTGTCACCCCGGGGCTCCGGGCTGTCCCCTCGCACAACGCCCTGCGCCTGGAGCTGGTGGGGACGGCGGGGACGGCGGTTGGGGGACGCTACGTCTGCGTGGCCACCAACGCCCTGGGCAACGCCACGGCCAGCGCCGACCTGGATGTCTACAGTGAGTGGGAATCCTACCAAAAAAAATCCAAAAAAAATTTTCCTTGGAAGTGGGAAATGGTGTGGGATGGTGGGAATTGAGGGAGGAGGTGGAACGCTGAGGGGAGGAACCCTTCCCTGGGAGGAGGCCACCCCTGAGGAGGGACACGGGGGACTCGGTGGAGAGTCCCACTGGGACAACCCCACAGCCTGGGGACTTCTTGGGATTTCTTGGGGATTTCTTGGGGATTTCTTGGGATTTCTTGGGGATTTCTTGGGGACTTCTTGGGGATTTCTTGGGGATTTCTTGGGGACTTCTTGGGGATTTCTTGGGGATTTCTTGGGGATTTCCTGGGGACTTCTTGGGGACCTCTTGGGGACTTCTTGGGGACTTCTTGGGGATTTCTTGGGATTTCTTGGGGACTTCTTGGGGATTTCTTGGGGATTTCTTGGGGATTTCCTGGGGACTTCTTGGGGATTTCTTGGGGATTCCTTGGGGATTCCTTGGGGATTTCCTGGGGATTTCTTGGGGATTTCTTGGGGACTTTTTGGGGATTTCTTGGGGATTTCTTGGGGATTCCTTGGGGACTTCCTGGGGATTTCTTGGGGACTTCTTGGGGACTTTTTGGGGATTTCTTGGGGATTTCTTGGGGACTTCTTGGGATTTCTTGGGGATTCTTTGGGGATTTCTTGGGATTCCTTGGGGATTTCTTGGGGATTTCTTGGGATTTCTTGGGGATTTCTTGGGGATTTCTTGGGATTTCTTGGGATTTCTTGGGGATTTCTTGGGGACTTCCTGGGGACTTCCTGGGGACTCCTTGGGGACTCCTTGGGGACTTCTTGGGGACTTCTTGGGGATTTCTTGGGGATTTCTTGGGATTTCTTGGGAATTTCTTGGGAACTTCTTGGGGACTTCCTGGGGACTCCTTGGGGACTCCTTGGGGACTTCTTGGGGACTTCTTGGGGATTTCTTGGGGATTTCTTGGGGACTTCCTGGGGACTTCCTGGGGACTCCTTGGGGACTCCTTGGGGACTTCTTGGGGATTTCTTGGGGATTTCTTGGGATTTCTTGGGAATTTCTTGGGAACTTCTTGGGGATGTCTTTGGGGTCAAAGGGTGGAATGCGAAGGTGGCGTTTGTGGCTGTGTTGGGGACATCTGCTGTCCCCAGGGTGGCCTTTAGGGCCAGGAGCGGCGATTGTCCCCACCCGTGACGCCCCCACAACGCGTGTCCTCACCCCAAATGCCGCCTGTCCCCACCCCTGCGTGTCAAGGGGTGTCCCTCACTTTGGCTGTCACCTCAGTGTCACCTTCGCCCCCTTTGGGGCACCCTGGGGTGTCCGGCTGGCACTGACCCCAGCTGTGTCCCCACAGTTCTCAGCCGCCTCTGGACCTACCGGCTCCTGTCCGGGCTGCTGATGGCCACCGTGGTTCTGGGCATCGTGGCCCTGCTGGCCGTGAAGGTGTGGCCCAGGTGACGTCCTGGATGGGGCGGGATGGGGGGACAGGGACACCGGGGTGGCACAGGGACCTCAGGGTGGCACAGGGATCGTGGGATCAAGGGGACAGGGACCCTGGGATGGGGGGACAGGGACACCGGGGTGGCACAGGGACACCAGGGTCAAGGGGACAGGGACACCGGGGTGGCACAGGGACACCAGGGTGGCACAAGTACCATGAGATCAGGGACAAGGAGACCAGGGTGAAGGGACAGGGACCTCAGTGTCATGAAAAGGATCCTCAGGTTGGGGGGACAGGGACCCCAGGGTGGCACAGGGACCCCAAGGTGGCACAGGGACACCAGGATCAGGGGACAGAGACTGGGGTGGAGGGAGAGGGACCCCAGGGTGAGGGGACAGTGACACCAGGGTGGGACAGGGACTCCAGGGTGAGGGGACAGTGATCTCGGGGGGGGGCAGGGACTCTAGAATGGAGGGCCAGGGACCCCGGGATGGCACAGTGACCCCGGCATGGTGACAAGGACCCCGGGGTGGTGGCACCGGGCCAGCCCCAGGGGTGGCAGCTCCCTGCGTTCCCTGCCAGGATCAGGAAGTTCCGGAGCTGGTCCCGTGCCGAGGACACCCTGGAGCTGAGGTGCAAACAGGACCTGCCACAGGTGGGGACAGCGCTGGGGACATCACTGGGGACAGCCCTGAGCTCTCAGGACCCAAAATCTCCGTCCCAGCCTCATTCCAGAGGGGCTCCGTGGCACAGATGGATGCCAACACCCCCAGGGATCCTCGGGATGCTCCTCTGTCCCCATGGAGTGTCCCCAGCCATGGACAAGGTGTCCCCAGCCATGGGCAGGATGTCCCCAGACAAAGACAGGGTGTCCTCAACCATGGGCAGGATGTCCCCAGACAAGGACAGGGTGTCCCCAGCCATGGACACAGTGTCCCCAACCATGGGCAAGGTGTCCCCAGCCATGGGCACAGTGTCTCCAGACAAAGACAAGGTGTCCCCAGCCATGGACAAGGTGTCCCCAGCCCTGGACAGGGTGTCCCCAGACAAGGACAGGGTGTCCCCAGCCATGGGCACAGTGTCCCCAAGCACAGGCAGGTGTCCCCAAGCACAGGCAGGTGTCCCCAGCCATAGACAGAGTGTCCCCAACCATGGGCACAGTGTCCCTAGCCATTGACAGTGTCCCTAGACAAGGACAGGGTGTCCCCACCCTAGGACAGGGTGACCCCAGACATACACAGGGTGTCCCCAGCCATGGGCAGTGTGTCCCCAGCCCTGGACACAGTGTCCCCAGACAAGGACAGGGTGTCCCCAGCCATGGGCACAGTGTCCCCAGCCATGGACAGTGTCCCCAACCATGGGCAGGATGTCCCCAGCCTAGGACATGGTGTCCCCAGCCATGAGCAGAGTGTCCCCAACCACAGGCAGGGTGTCCCCAGCCATGGACAGGGTGTCCCTATCCATGGACAGTGTCCCCAACCATGGGCAGGATGTCCCCAGCCATGGGCACGGTGTCCCCAGCCATGGACACGGTGTCCCCAGCCACGGGCAGAGTGTCCCCAGACACGGGCACAGTGTTCCCAGTCCTGGACAGGGTGTTCCCAGCCACGGGCAGGGTGACCCCAGCCATAGAGTGTCCCCAGCCATACACAGAGTGTCCCCAGCCACAGACAGGGTGTCCCTAGCCATAGAGTGTCCCCAGACAAGGACAGGGTGTCCCCAGCCCTGGACAGGGTGTCCCCAGCCACGGACAGAGTGTCTCCAGCCATGGGCACAGTGTCCCCAGCCACAGACAGGGTGTCCCCAGCCATGGACAGAATGTCCCCAACCATGGGCAGGGTCCCCAGACAAGGACAGGGTGTCCCCAGCAACAGACAGAGTGTCCCCAGCCACGGGCAGGGTGTCCCTAGCCATAGAGTGTCCTCAGCCATGGACAAGATGTCCCCAGCCATGGGCACAGTGTCCCCAGACAAAGACAAGGTGTCCCCAGACAAGGACAGGGTGTCCCCAGCCATACACAGATGTCCCCAGCCCTGGGCACGGTGTCCCCAGCCACGGGCAGGGTGTCCCTATCCATGGACAGGATGTCCCCACCCTAGGACAGGGTGACCCCAGACATACACAGGGTGTCCCTATCCATGGACAGGATGTCCCCAGCCCTGGACCGGGTGTCCCCAGCCCTGGGCACAGTGTCCCCAGACAAGGACAGGGTGTCCCCAGCCCTGGACAGAGTGTCCCCAGCCACGGGCAGGGTGTCCCCAACCACGGACAGTGTCCCCAGCCCCTCCCAACCTTTTCCAGATGGACGGAGCACCGTGACCTGGCGGCTCCTACACCCCAGACCGGCTGCGCCCGCCGGGATTTCCCGATCCTGGCTGGATCCAGGGACTCCCCCGGGGATCCCCCAGGGCCACTCCAGCCCCTGGTGCCTTCCCCACGGATTCTGGTCACCGCCCCACGTGCCAGGCACCGCCGACAGCTCCGGGCTGGGAAACCCGGGGACAAAGAATAAAATCCAACTTCCCGGTGCTGGGATCGTCCCCTTTGTCACCACCGCTGTCCCTTCTCCCTGCCATCCAGCCCTTGGAGAGGGGGACACAAGCCACCCGTGTCCCCTGGGATGAGGGGATCTGGGGCTGGGGACCCGGCTTGCTGGTGGCAGCTGGCCCGTGTCGCCTCCGGCCGTGTGGCCGCCGCCGTTAGAGGTCACTCTGCCGCCACTCGGCCGCGGGGATGTGGCTTTGGGATGCGCAGCTGGAGCTTCCCGGGAATGCGGGCGCTTTGGGATCTCCCGCGGGGGTTTAATCCCACCCCTCCCCTCCGCCCGTTAGGCTGCTGGAGCAGGATGCTGGGCTGTCCTCATCCGTGTCACTGTTCTTGTCCCTGTCTGTGTCCCCATCCCTGTCCCCATTCCTGTCCCCATCCCTGTCCCCATCCCTGTTCCGGTCCTTGTCCCCATTCCCATCTCCAGCACCAGCCTCATCCACGTCTCCACCTCCAGTCCCCACCCTGTCCCCATCCACGTCCACATCCCCACCCGTGTCCCCTTCTCTGTCCCCATCCCTGTCCCCATCCCTGTCCCTATTTCTCTCCTCATCCCCACCCGTGTCCCCATGCCTGTCCCTGTTCCTGCCCTCATCCCTGTCCCCATCCCCATCTCCATCCCTGTCCCCATTTCTCTTCTCATCCCCGTCCATGTGCCCATCCCCGTCCCCATTCCTGTCCCCACCCCTGTCCCTATCCTTGTCTCCATGCCCCCTCCTGTCCCATCATTGTCCCCATCCTTATCCCCATTCCTGTCCCCATTTCTCTCATTATTCCCATTCCTGTCCCCATCCCTGTCCCCTTTTCTCTCATTGTCCCCACCCCTGTCCCCATCCCTGTCCCCATCCCTGTCCCCATCCCCATCCCTGTCCCCTTTTCTCTCATTGTCCCCACCCCTGTCCCCGTCCCCATTCCTGTCCCCATTTCTCTCATTATCCCCATCCTTGTCCCCACCCCTGTCCACATTCCTGTCCCCTTTTCTCTCAATGTCCCCCCCCGTCCCCATCCCCGTCCCCATTTCTCTCATTGTCCCCATCCCCGTCCCCATCCCTGTCCCCATTTCTCTCATTATTCCCACCCCTGTCCCCATCCCTGTCCCCATCCCTGTCCCCACCCCTGTCCCCATTTCTCTCACTGTCCCCACCCCTGTCCCCATCCCCGTCCCCATTCCTCTCATTGTCCCCACCCCTGTCCCCCCTCCGTCCCCTGCAGGCTGGTGGCAGGGTCGCGAGCAGGGCTGGCCGGGCGGTGACAGCGCGGAGGTGACAGGGCGGTGTCACCAACCCTCCCCGCCACCCCCGCCAGCACTCGGGGAAGGGGCAGCGGGGTCAAACTTCGTCACCTGCGCCCGGCTGGCGACAAAGGTGACCCGGCCGCTCCCTCCCTGGGGCTGGCGGTCACCTTTCCGCGGACCCTCGGCTCCGGTGCCACCGCCGCCCCCAGCGCCGCCACCGCCCCGCGTCCTCCTCGGCCACCTGCGCCCGCCCAGCCCCGGGCGCCGAGCCCTGCGCGGCCGCTCCCGGAGCTCGGGAATTCCAGCCGGGGTTCCGCGCCGAGCGGCACCGGGCCGGTCTGGGGGGCTTGAGGTCCCGGGATTTGGGGGCCATCCCGGAGGTTTTGGGGTCTCCTGGGAACCGGGAGAGGTTTGGGATCCCGGGATTTGGGGCCAGGAGGGGTTTGGGATCCCGGGGTTTGGGGGCGATCCCGGCGGTTGTGGGGTCTCCTGGGAGCGGGGAGAGGTTTGGGATCCCGGGGGTTTGGGGGCGATCCCGGCGGTTGTGGGGTCTCCAGGGAGCCGGGAGAGGTTTGGGATCCCGGGATTTGGGGCCATCCCGGCGGTTGTGGGGTGTCCTAGGAGAGGGAAGAGGTTCCGTCTGCTCCCAGTGGAATTGGGATCCCAGAATTTGGGGGCGATCCCGGAGGTTGTGGGGTCTCCTGGGAGAGGGGAGAGGTTTGGGATCCCGGGGGTTTGGAGCCGGGAGAGCTTTGGGATCCCGGGATTTGGGGCCATCCCGGCGGTTTTGGGGTCTGCAGGGAGCCGGGAGAGCTTTGGGGTCCCGGGATTTGGGGCGATCCCGGCGGTTGTGGGGTCTCCGCCCAGCCCGGAGCGATGGGGACAGGTTGGGATGGGGACTCGGCTCCGGAGATCCTAAAAAGCTCCGCGGAGAGGCTGGGAAAGGTGGGGAGCAGCCGGGAGCGGGGGTTGGGGTGCCGGGATGGGTTAACCCGTGCCAGGGCTGCAGGAAATCCCAGGACAGAGGGAGATCACAAATTGGGGTGCCCAGCTCCCTTAGCCCGTGCCAGGGCTGTAGAAAATCCCGGGAAAAGTGGGGAGCAGGGATTGAGGTGCCCGGCGGCTTTAACCCGTGCCAGCGCTGCAGGAATTGGGGTTCCCGCTCCCTTAACCCGTGCCAGGGCTGCAGGAACTTCCAGGAAAATGGAAAGCGGGGATTGGGGTGCCCGGCTGCTTTAACCCGTGCCAGGACTGCAGGAAATCCCGGGACAGAGGGGGATCACAAATTGGGGTGCCCCGCGGTTTTAACCCGTGCCAGGGCTGCAGGAATTGGGGTGTCCGGCTCCCTTTACCCGTGCCAGGGCTGCAGGAACTCCCGGGAAAAGTGGGGAGAGCGGATTGGGGTGCCCGGCTGCTTTAACCCGTGCCAGCGCTGCAGGAACTGAGGTGCCCGGCTGCTTTAACCCGTGCCAGCACTGCAGGAATTGGGGTGCCCGGCAGCTTTAACCCGTGCCAGCGCTGCAGGATGGGTTAACCCGGCTCCTTTAACCCGTGCCAGGGCTTCAGGAAATCCCGGGACAGAGGGGGATCACAAATTGGGGTGCCGGGCGGTTTTAACCCGTGCCAGGGCTGCAGGAATTGAGGTGCCCGGCTCCCTTAACCCGTGCCCGGCTCCTTTAACCCGTGCCAGCGCTGCAGGAATTGAGGTGCCCGGCCGCTTTAACCCGTGCCCGGCTCCCTTAACCCGTGCCAGCGCTGCAGGAATTGAGGTGCCCGGCTCCCTTAACCCGTGCCCGGCTCCCTTAACCCGTGCCAGCGCTGCAGGAATTGAGGCGCCCGGCTCCCTTAACCCGTGCCAGGCTGCTTTAACCCGTGCCAAGAGTGCAGGAATTGAGGTGCCCGGCCGCTTTAACCCGTGCCCGGCTCCCTTAACCCGTGCCAGCGCTGCAGGAATTGAGGCGCCCGGCTCCCTTAACCCGTGCCAGGCCTCCCTTAACCCGTGCCGGGCCCCTTTAACCCGTGCCAGCGCTGCAGGGATTGAGGCGCCCGGCTCCCTTAACCCGTGCCGAGCCCCTTTAACCCGTGCCAGCGCTGCAGGAACGCCCCAGCGGCGGGCAGGGAGCCAGCGATTACCTCCGGGCCCTCTCTGAGCTCCTCGCCCGCCCTCCCTCCCTCCCTCCCTCCCTCCCCGCGCACGTTGAGCCAAATCCGCCCGTCACATGGTGCCCGAGGCAGGCCCGGGGAAGAAGGGCAGGTCAGGGGGTGAACCGGAGGTCGCGGATTTGCCAGGAGCGGGCAGGAACGTGCTCGGCGTTCCCCGGTGCAGCGGGGCTGGGGATTTTTACTGCCCGCCCCGTAAATCCCGGGAGCGCTGGGAGCCGGCGGAGAGGGCGGAGAGGTGCGGGAGGGGACGGAGGAGCTGGTGGCTGCTGGTGTGTGGCTGTCACCGCGCGGGAGGGCCGGGGTGGGGCTGGGGGTGAGCGCGGGGTGGTGGCCCCGTGCTGGGTGACAGCGGTGTGAGCCTTGTTTGGGTGTCCCCAGGCAGGTGTGACACCCCTGTGGGCGGTGTCGCTGTCCCCATCCCCATGTGACAGCCTTGTGAGTGGTGTCACGCTGTCCCCATGCAGGTGTGACCTCCCCCATGAACACTGTTGTAGTGTCCCCAACCAGGTGTGACCGCCCCATGAGCAGTGCCAGTGTCCCCATCCCCATGTGACCCCCCCTGTGAGCCTTGTTGTGGTGTCCCCAACCAGGTGCGACCCCTGTGAGCAGTGTCACACTGTCCCCAGGCAGGTGTGACAGCCCTGTGAGCCTTGTTTTGGTGTCCCCATGCAGGTGTGACACCCCTGTGAGCGGTGTCATTGTCCCCATCCAGGTGTGACACCCCTGTGGACAACATCCTGCTGTCCCCATGCAGGTGTGACACCCCTGTGAGCCTTGTTTTGGTGTCCCCAGGAAGGTGTGACACCCCTGTGAGTGGTGTCACGCTGTCCCCATGCAGGTGTGACACCGCTGTGTCCCCTTTTGGGACAGAATTCCTCAATTCCCATTGTCCCCCTTCCGGATCCCTGCCTGCTCAGGATCCCCAGGGTGTCCTCAGCAGTGTCCCCTGCCTGTCCCCTGTCCCCTGTCCCCTGTCCCTGTCCCCTGTCCCTGTCCCTGTCCCTGTCCCTGTCCCTGTCCCCTGTCCCTGTCCCCTATCCCCTGTCCCTGTCCCTGTCCCTGTCCCTGTCCCCTATCCCCCGTCCCTGTCCCCTGTCCCTGTCCCTGTCCCCTGTCCCCTGTCCCCTGTCCCCTGTCCCTGTCCCTGTCCCCTGTCCCTGTCCCCTGTCCCTGTCCCCGTCCCTGTCCCCTGTCCCCTGTCCCCTGTCCCTGTCCCTGTCCCCTGTCCCTGTCCCTGTCCCTGTCCCTGTCCCCGCGGGGTTTAGCTCCCTAAATCCCTCCCGCTTTTCCCTCCTCATCCCCGAGCTGCCGCCGGCCTGGGGACAGCGCGGCCGGGGTGGCACCGGTGGGGACACCGAGCGGGGACATCCCCCCCTCCCCTCCTCCGCCACCCCTCTCCGGTGACAGCGGGGACGGGGCCGCCACCACCTCCTTGTCCCCGTGGTCCCCTCCTGCCTGGGGGGCGGGGGGGTGTCCCCAGTGGGGTGGGGGTGTCCCTGTCACCCTGTCACGGTGACAGAGCCCCCCCAGCCCCCCCTCAGGGTTTTTTTTTTGGGGTCCCTCCTTGTCCTCCTCGTGTCCCTTTCCACCGCGGGGGTGACACCAGCGTCCCCAGGGTGGGGCTGCACCCCCGCGTTTCCCCGGGGGAAACTGAGGCACGGGTAAGATTTCGGGGGGGTTTGGGGTTTGGGGGGGTCCGGAGAGGGATTCCTGGGGCTGGGATCCCTGAGGGAGCAGCCGGGATCGGCGGGATGGGGAGGGAGAGGGGATCCCGAGAGTCGGGGACGGCAGAGGAGGAGAAAATTCCAGGATCAGGACGCCAGGACCGGGATGCCAGGTTTAGGATCCCAGGAACAGGGATGGCAGAGGAGAAGATCCCGGGTTTGGGATCCCAGGTTTAGGATCCCAGGAGTGGGAGTGGCAGATCAGGAAATCCCAGGATCAGGACGCCAGGACTGGGATTCCAGGTTTGGGATCCCAGGATCAGGGATGGCAGAGGAGGAAATCCCAGGTTTGGGATCCCGGGTTTAGGATCCCAGGTTTGGGATCCCGGGTTTAGGACCCCAGGTTTAGGATCCCGGGTTTAGGATCCCGGATTTAGGATCCCAGGTTTAGGATCCCAGGTTTAGGATCCCGGGTTTAGGATCCCGGGTTTAGGATCCCAGGTTTGGGATCCCGGGTTTAGGATCCCAGGTTTAGGATCCCGGGTTTAGGATCCCAGGTTTAGGATCCCAGGTTTGGGATCCCAGGTTTAGGATCCCAGGTTTAGGATCCCAGGTTTAGGATCCCGGGTTTAGGATCCCAGAGGAGGAGATCCCAGGTTTAGGATCCTGGAAGCGGGATCCCAGGAGCAGGGGAGGGGAGGATGATGACGGGGTAGATCCCAGCAGCAGAATTCCAGGCTCGGGATCCCAGGAACCGGCGTGAGAGAGGAGGAGAGCCCAGGAGCGAGGTCTGACGAGCAGCGGGGCCGGGAGAGGAAACTCCAGGAGCGGGATCCCAGGTTTGGGATCCCAGGTTTGGGAACCCGGGTTTAGGATTCCAGGAGCGGGATCCCAGGAACGAGATTCCAGGAACAGGGATACCAGAGGAGATCGAAGGTTTAGGATCTCAGGACCAGGATCCCAGGTTTGGGATCCCAGGAACAGGGACGGCAGAGGAGGAAATCCCAAGTTTGGGATCCCAAATTTGGGATTCCAGGAACAGGGATGGCAGAAGAGATCGAAGGTTTAGGATCTCGGGACCAGGATCCCAGGTTTGGGATCCCAGGAACAGGGACATCAGAGCAGAAGATCCCAGGTTCGGGATCCCCGGATCGCGACCCCACCAGCGGTGACACCAAAGCAGGAGATCCAGGATCGCGATCCAAGGAACGCCGAGCGATCGGGGCCGCCCGGGACCCGTTCGGGGTGGGGACACCCCCGGGTGGCAGCGCTGGCAGTGTCCCCGCGGTGCCACCGGGCTCGGCCCGGGGCTCGGTGTCTGCCCAGGGCTGCCCAAGGCGGCTGCGGCCCCGGGCCCTCCCGATTTCGTTTAATTCCCTTTAATTTCGTTTAATTCCCTTTTTTTTTTTTTTTATCCCAACGGGCGCGGCCGGAGGAGCGCGCTCACCCTCGGGACACCCTGGCGGGGTTGGGGACAGCCAGGCCCGGGGTTAGGATGTCCCCAAGGTGTGGCGGGGGTGTCCCCAACCCCCTCCCGCACCCGGGAGCACCCCGGGCTGTCCGGGAGCGGCCGCTCCGGTAACGAAACCGGCGCTGCCCGAGCTCCGTGCGGGCCCGGCGGGGCTGAGCACACGCGGGGGTGTCCCCAAAAGTGTCCCTCCGGGTGACAAAAGGCGACACTGGACACGCCGATGTCCCTAAAAAGCCACCCCAGGGCACGGGCGGGGTGGCCGCTCGCACCCTGCCCACGCGGCCGTGTGGCCGTGCCCGCGTGGGCATGGCCCTCGTGTCCCTCACTGTCCCCTCACGGTGTCCCCGTTGTCCCCTCGCAGTCCCCTGGGGTTTTGCCGGGCTCCCCGTGTCCCCCACGCAGTCCCCCCGTGTCCCCAAACCTCTCTCGGTGTCCCCAAACGGCTCCCGGTGTCCCCGCACCGTCCCCCCCGTGTTTTTCACCGCTCCCCCGTGTCCCCGCACTGTCCCTCTCTGTCCCCACACGGTCCCCCCGTGTCCCTTCACTGTCCCCCCCGTGTTTTCGCACGGGTGGCCTGTGTCGCGCCCGTCCCTCTGTACCCGTGGACTGTCCCCTCTTGTCCCTTCACGGTCCCCCCGTGTCTTCCCACCGTCCCCGGTGTCCCCTCACGGTCGCCGATGTTTTCACAGTCCCCCCGTGTCCCCTCACAGTCCCCGGTGTCCCCTCAGTGTGTCCACCCGTGTTTTCACTGTCCCCGGTGTCCCTTCACGATCCCCTCGTGTCCCCACACAGCCCCCGATGTCCCCTCAGTGTCCCTCTGTGTTTTCAAAGTCCCCCCCTGTCCCCTCAGGGTCCCCCCGTGTCCCCTCACGGTCCCCGGTGACCCCACGGTCCCGGGTGTCCCCTCAGTGTCCCCCGCCGTGTTCACGGTCCCCCCGTGTCCTTTAATTGCTCCCCCGTGTCCCCTCACAATCCCCGGCGTGTCCCCGCAGTCCCGTGTCCCCTCACGGTCCCCACACGTCCCCTCACCCTCCCCAAATGTCCCCTCACAGCCCCCCGGTGTCCCCTCGGTGTCCCTCCGGTATTTTCACGCTCCCCCCGTGTCCCCAGGCAGTCCCTGGTGTCCCCTCAGTGTCCACCCCGTATTTTCACCCTCCCCGCTGTCCCCTCAGTGTCCCCCCGGTATTTTCACGCTCCCACCGTGTCCCCGCGCACTCCCCCCGTGTCCCCGTACAGTCCCCGGTGTCCCCGCCGGTATTTTCACCCTCCCCGGTGTCCCCCCCCAGTGTCCCCCCGTGTCCCCGTACACTCCCCGGTGTCCCCGCCGGTGTCCCCCCGGTATTTTCACGCTCCCCCCGTGTCCCCGGTGTCCCCTCGCTGTCCCCGCTCCCGCTCTCCGCCGCTCTCCCCCGGCCCGGCCTCGGCCCCGCAACCCCCGGGGGTCCCTCCGGGGGTCCCTCGGCGAGGCCAAGGCCAAGGCCACCCCCCTCCCGGTGCCCTCCAAACCCCCGGGGGACTCACCGGGAGCGGCCGGTTCGGTACCGGGAGAAACCCCCGGGGCTCCGCTCCCGGTTCCCCTCCCGGTTCCCCTCCCGGCTCACCCCGCAGCCAGGCCCGGCGCCGAGCCCAGCTCACCGAGCCCGGCCTTACCTCCACCTCCGGGGGCTCCGGGAGAACCGGGGAGCGGCGGATCCGCCTCCGAACCGGGAAAACCGAGCGATCCCGAGAGGTTTTTTTGTGGTTTTTTTCTCTCTCTCTCCCGGGAGCGGGGCGGCGGCTTGGGAGGGCCCCGGAGGGTTCGGCGGGGTGGGGAGAGCTCCGGGGATGTTCCGGCCAGCCGGGTGTGCTCGGGGAGAGAGAGGAAAAAAGCCGGGGGATATCGATAATTAAAATTAAATTTAAAAAAAAAAATTAATTAAAAAAAAATAAATCGGGCTAATAGGAACTAATAATAGGAATAAGCACGGCGCTAATAATAGCCGGGCTGATAGCGACACTAATTGCGCTAATATTAACGCTAATTAAAACAACAACAACAACAACGGCGCCCAGCGCGGCCCCGAAACGGCGAGGACGAGATAAAATTTGAAATTTTTTTTTATTTTATTTTTTTTTTAGTGGTGGTATTTTGGTAATTTTATCGGGGTTTGAGGAGCCGCGAGTTTCCCCTTTTCGCCTTCTGCCGGAGGAAATCCCTGCCCCGTTGTTACTCCCGTTAACCGTGGAGATTAAAATAAATAAATAAATAAAAAATAATTTAAAAAAATAAAAAAGAAAAATAATATTAAAAAAAAAAATAAAATCGAAGAGAGGAAAAGGAACGGGAGCCGCGAGGAGGCGGCGGGGGCCGAGCGGGCACCGGCGGCTTAACGGGCACCGGGGGCCGCTCCTCCTTCCCCGGCCTCAGCCGCCGCTCGCCGCCGGGGCCCGGGCGAAAAGAGGATTTTTCGTTCCGGCAGCTGCTCCCGGGGCCGCCGCCGCCCTCCGTCCTCCCGGTGGGACCGGCCCGCAGCCTCTCCCCGCCGTCCCCGGCGGGAGGGGGCGAGGCCGCAGGGCGGGGGCGGCTTTGGGGTAAATTTTTCCTGGTTTTCGTTAAAAATCGGTGTCACGGCCGGCGGGGCTGTCCGGTTGTCCGGTTGTCCGGTTGTCCGGCTGTCCGGCCTTGCCGCAGCCCCGGTGCAGAGAGCGGGGAACCGGGAACCCTTTCCGGCCTTCCCCGGACCTCCGGGCCCCGCAGAACCGGGGGTCCGGCCCGGGACCCACCGGCCTCGAGCAGGGCCCGTCCTCCTCGCTCTCCCCCTTTTCCTTCTCTTGATTTCCTTCCCCTTTTTTAGATTTCTTTCCTTTTACTTTCTTCATTCCTGCCGCTTCCTTGCGCCTTTTCATTCTATTTTTTTTTCCTTTTTAATTTTATTTTTTCCTTTTTAATTTTATTTTTTCCTTTTTAATTTTAGGTTTTTCTCTCTTCCCCTGCTGCTCCGTTTTCTCCGCGCGGTTGTTTTCAAGGCCGCGGGAGCTTTGGACTTTCAACCCAAGGCCTTGAACTCCCGGTGCCCTCGGCAGAGCCCGAACCGGGCACCTCCCGCCTCTACCGGGCCCTGCGAGCCCCCCGAGCCCGGTACCGGGAGCTCAGGACCTCCCAAATTTGGGTTTAAATTGAATTTCCTCATTTTTTTTTTTCCTCATTTTCCATCCACCGTCCCGGTTTGAGCGCCGCCGCCGCTTTTCCAGCCCGGTTTTGCCCAAATCGCGGGGGGACACCGGAGGAACGGAGCCCCCCGAGGCGCGGGGGAGATGCCCGGGACACCCCGGGACTGGAAACCGGGAGCCGCCCCCGCTCCGGGAGCGATCAGAGAGAATTTCGGGGCTCCCCGGGTGTCCCCTCGGTGCCCCCCCAGTAGCTGCGGGGGAAGCAGGACCGGAATCCCCCCGACCCCAGAGGCAGCGCCCACCGGGGACCGGGAAATTTCTTTATTCGGGGGTCCCCAAGGGTGGGTGAGACCCTCCCCGCCCGAAAAAGCACCGGGAACCGGGTGCCGAGGAGGGGGCTCTTTGTTTACCAATCGGTGTCACCGACCGGGGAGGGCAGGAAATTGCGTCTGTCACCGGGGCCGTTAATTTAAAAAAAAAAAACAAAACACCACCCCGGCTCTTTTCCTCTCCTTCCCCGCCCCGGGCTCGGCGGCGGAGCGGGGAGGGCCCGCGGAGGATGCGGGGGATGCGCAGCGGAGCTCGGCGGCGGCGGCGGCGGGGGAGGAGGAGGAGGGCCGGGCCGGAGGAATAAGGACCCGGCTTCTTCACCTCGGTCCCACCTCCCCCGGCCGCTTCCTCCGCAGCTCCCTCCTCCCCCTCGGCCTCCCTTTCCCCCCCCTCCCCACCCCTCCTCACACCTCACACCCCCCGAAAATCATCCCCCCCCCCATCCCTCCCCTCTCTCCTCTCTCTCCTCTCTCTCAATCTCCCGGTATTGATTTTTCCCCCCCGCACGCCAATCCCAGCGCGGCCGGCCGAGCTCCGGGGCACCAGTTCTTCCCCCCGCCGGTACCGGTACCGGCAGCACCGGGACCCGGCACACACACACACACAGAGCGGAACCGGCGCTCCATGGAAGGGCAGCGGCCGCAACCGGAGCGCCTCAAGTTTGCCCGCAGCGAGGTGCGTGGAGCTGGGGAGGGGGGGTCAAAGTTTGAAACTCCTTTTTTTTTTTTCCCCCCCCTCCCCACCCCATCATCCTCGGACACGGGTCCGGTACCACCCCCCGGGCCCGGCGGGGCGGGGAGGAGGGGAAGGGGGGGGGGGCCGCGTTTTGAACGCGCTGGGAGAGGAGGGCGACAAGGCGACGAGGCGACAAAGCCACGACCCCCCGGAGCTGCCCGGCCATGGGGGTGAGAGCTGGGGCGCCCAGCCTCGAGTTGGGGGGGGGGGGCAGGGAGGGGCGGGGGTCTGCGGAGGGTGAGGGGGGGGCTCCCTCCCACCCCATCCCATCCCATCCCCCCCCCCGCGCCCAGCCTCTCCTCTCCTCTCTCTTTCCCTCTCTCCCCGTCTCTCTCTCTCTCTCTCTCTGCTCTCTCTGCCTCCCCGACCCCGCCGCGCCGCCCGCAGGGATGAGCGATGGAGGGGCCGAGCCCGCCGGGAGCCCCGCGGCCACCGGGCGGCACCGGGAGGAGAAGAAGCTGCTGCCGAGCCGGGCGGAGCTGGAGAGCGCCCTGCGAGGAGCCGGAGCCGGAGCCGGCGGAGGAGCAACCGGAGGAACAACCGGAGCCTTCAAGGACATCCCGGGAACGTCGGCGGTCAGCCCCGGCTCCTCCAAGCCGTGCGCCCCGGACACCCAGAGCCCGTCGGGCACCGGCGAGGCGGATTATTGCCGCCGCATCTTGGTGCGAGGTACGGACCCAGCGCACGGTTCTCCCCCCGAGCTCCCGTTTTTTTTTTCCCCCGCTCCGGGCACCGGGGGGAATAATCCCCGGCACCGCTTCCCGAGCATCCCGAGCGATTCCCCGGGGGCTGCCACCTCCGGCCTCCCCCGGGCCCCGCCGCGTCTTGCCCCGGCTGCGCTGCTGCTGCGTGCGGCACGGAGCGGGCCCGCTGCTCCAGCCCGGCTGGGAGAGCGGGGCCGTGCCCCAGCGAGAGCCGGGAGAGCTCCGGGGAGGAACGGCCCCGGGGGTCACGGAGCCGCCGGAGCCCCCCGGCGGAGGGGGACGCGCGGGCGGCGGGAGAAGGGGGGACAGCATCAGGCTCGGCGTTGGGAGCGATGTCGCAGGAGAAAAGCGTCACGGAGCGGCGGCGGGCGAGGGGGGGGGGTGGTTATTTATTTTTTTTTATTATTATTATTTTTTTTTTTTTTTCTCTCCCCCACCTTTATAATTTCACCGGCTCGGTCCCGGCCGGGGCTCGCCGTTCCCCCGCATCCCGCATCCCGCTCGGTCCCCCGCCGGCCCGGGACTCGCCGGGGAGCGCTTCTGGCTCTTGGCGAACCCCGAGAAGTTCGGGGCGCCCCTGGGTGCGGCTGCGGGCGGGCGGGAGGCTCCCGAGCGCTCCGCCGCTCCCGGAGGATCCCGGGGATGCTCCCCCGCCGCTCCTCCGCCGCTCCCGGAGCCCGGAACGGCGATCAGGGCCGAGGCCTCCCGGTGCCCAGGGAGCGGAGCGGCGGCCGTCACCTCCCTCCTCACCGCGGGGGGACCGGAGCCCCGGTGCCGCTTCCATCGTTATCCCGGGGCTCGGGCATCCCCGGGGAAAAACTCCCCGCCGCTCACTGACTGTCGCGATAGGCGCCTTTCGCTTCAACCCGCTTGTCCCAGCCCGAAGCGGGGACAGCGGCCCAGCAGCGCTCGGGGATGAACCCCGGGGGTCCCGCCCGGGGTGTCCCCGCCGTCCCCGGGGGTGGCCGAGCGGGGTCAGGCTGGGGTCGAGCTGGGGTCAGGCCTCTCCTCCGCCGGTTCCAGCCCTACCGAGGCCGGCCCCGACGGTGCCGGCACCGGGAGAGGGGCGCGGGTGGGTGCCCGAGGCTCGGGGCAGGGTCTCGGCTCCCGCCGACCCCGGGGACCCTCACCGGGGAGCTCCCGGTTTCACCATCTTGGCTACAGCCGCCCGCAAACTGTGCGGACAAAATGGTGGCGGGGGAGAAAACGCCGCGAAATCACCGGGATTTGGGTCGAAATGAAACCGGGGGGACGCGGCCGGGGCCGCCCGGGCTGCCGGGACACCGAACCGCCGGTCCCCCCCACCCGCAGCCGGGCGAGGCCGGCACCGAGCAGCGGCTGGGCCCCGGGGCAGAGCCTCCCCGGTGGGTTTTGTGCAGCTCGGGAGGTTTAAAATGTTCATTTTTATGGTTTGAAATCATTTTTTTTTTTTAATAATATTTGGAGTTTCGCCCTCGCTGCTTGGCCCGGGAAAGGAGCTCCGGTAGCCCCGGCACGGGTGAGGAGCGGCTGCCGCGGAGCTGCCGCCAGCCTCGGTGATTTCGGTGAAGTCGGGGGGTCCTGGTGACCCCCTCACCTCGGCCGGGTCCTCTCGGGGTCTCGGTCCGCTCGCCGGTCCCGCCATACCGGGGATGGTCCGTGCGGGACGGAGCCTCCCGGTCACCTCCCGGTCACTTCCCGGTCACCTCCCGGTCCCCTCCCGGGGATAACCGGGACAAGGAGGGACCTGGACCGGTCCCGCTGTCACTGGGGCCGCTGCAGCCCCACGGGGGCTGGGGACACATCCCGGGATGCTCCCCCCGTTCCTCCCGGTCACCTCCCCGGGGCCAACCCAGCGCTGGGCCCGGTGGCCGCAGAGCACGTGGAGGGACCCCGGTGGCGTTCGGTGCCACCGTGGCCACCCCGTGGCACGGAGGGGACATCCTGGGGGGGCTGGCAGGGGGGGTGTGAACCCCGAAAGGTCCTGGCAGTCATGTTGTTGCGGGAAGCCAGGTGGGCATGGCGTGTCCTTGTGCCGGCGTGGCGTGTCCCTGTGCCAGCGTTGGGTGTCCCTGTGCCTGGCTGAGGTGTCCCCATGCCAGCGTGGAGTGTCCTTGTGCCAGTGTGGCGTGTCCCTGTGCCAGCATGGCGTGTGCCTGTGTCAGGCTGGGGTGTCTCTGTGTCAGCGTGGGGTGTCCCTGTGCCTGGGTGGCATGTCTCTGTGTCCCTGTGTCAGGGTGGCGTGTCCCTGTGCCTGGGTGGGGTGTCCCTGTGCCAGCGTTGGGTGTCCCTGTGCCTGGGTGGGGTGTCCCTGTGCCAGTGTGGCGTGTCCCTGTGCCAGCGTGGCGTGTCCCTGTGTCAGGCTGAGGTGTCCCTGTGCCAGCGTTGGGTGTCCCTGTGTCAGGCTGGGGTGTCCCTGTGTCAGCGTTGGGTGTCCCTGTGTCCCCTGATGTGTCCCTGTCCCAGGAAAAGGTGCCCCCATGGATTTGGGTGTCCTCTGCTCTTCCGAGGCCTTTCAACCCCAGCCCTGTCCTGGCTCCAGAGCCACCCTGTCCCCAAAGTGCAGGACGTGTCACCGAGCCAGGCCCAAGGCTTGTCACCAAGCAACCCCGGCAGGATCCCAGGAATTTTTAGGGCTCCAGAATGGGGAAAAAATCTCTCAGGAGGATGTTCCAAAGACCAGAATAGGGCACCCCCCTTATGCCTGAGCACCCCAAAACCCCCCCTGGGGGAGGCCAGCGGGGCTGGGACACGGTTTGGTGTCCCCTGGCACGGCGGCCGTGCCCTTTTCCCCGCCGTCCCTGCGGAGCTGCTCCAGCTGCCGGGAGGGATAACAATAAATAATGCCCGAGCCCCAGCCCAGGGCGCAGCTGCGGCCCCGGATCCGGCGGCTCCCGGCGTTCCCGGCCGTTGTTGTGCCGTGGCTCGGACGTGGGCATGGATTTGGGCACGGGAGCGTGGACGTGGCCCAGGCATCGTCAGCGCCGCCGCTGCTTCTTCTCCCCGCACAAAATGGTTCCCGGCGCTGATCCCGCCGGAAAAGCCGCTGATCCGCCTACAACCCCTTGGCTTCCCGGCGGCTCCGCGCCGGCCCGTGGGGTTTGGGGTGTGGGCCCGGTGACACCACCACCCCCCGTGCCACCCTGGATGTCCCCAAGCCCTCGGGACGCCTTCGGTGCCGCGTTCCGGGATGGCGGCTCGGCCGCGTCCCACGGATCCGCGGTGGGAAAGCGGCTCCGGGATTGGGGTCCAGTTCCCAAATCGGTGTTTGGTCCCCATTCCCACCGTCCCGGTGCTGGATCCACCGCCCTCATCCCAGCTCCTCCGTCCCCGTCCTGGCTCTGCTGATCCTACGGCAGTGCCGCCATTGCGATCCCAGAGCCGCCATTCCGATCCTGGCACCGCCATTCCAATCCCGGTGCCACCATTCCAATCCCGATGCCGCCATTCCCATCCCAGTGCTGCCATTCCCATCCTGGTGCCACCATTCCGATCCTGGTGCCACCATTCTGATCCCGGCGCTGCCATTCCGATCCCGGCACCGCCATTCCCATCCCAGCACTGCCATTCTGATCCCGGCGCCGCCATTCCGATCCTGGCACCGCCATTCCGATCCCGGCACCGCCATTCCCATCCCAGCACCGCCATTCTGATCCCGGCGCCGCCATTCCGATCTTGGTGCCACCATTTCGATCCTGGTGCCACCATTCCAATCCCAGCACCACCGTTCCAATCCCGGTGCCACCATTACAATCCCGGCACTGCCATTCCGATCCCGGCACCGCCATTCCGATCCCAGCACTGCCATTCCGATCCCGGTGCCACCATTCCAATCCTGGTGCCACCATTGCGATCCCGGCACCGCCATTGCGATCCCAGCACCGCCATTCCGATCCTGATGCCACCACTCCCATCCCAGTGCCACCGTTCCCATCCCGGCACCGCCATTTCAATCCCAGCGCCGCCATTTCAATCCCAGCGCCGCCATTCCAATCCCAGTTTCACCGTTCCCATCCCAGTGCTACCATTCCCACCCCAGTGCCACCATTCCAATCCCAGTGTCACCATTCCCATCCCAGTGCCACCATTCCCATACCAGCACCACCATTCCCATCCTGGCACGGCCATTCCAATCCTAACACCGCCATTCCCATCCCAGTGTCACCATTCCCATTCTGGCACCACCATTCCGATCCTGGTGCCACCGTTCCCATCCCAGCACCGCCATTTCAGTCCCAGCGCCGCCGTTCCCATCCCACTGCCACCATTCCCATCCCAGCACAGCCATTCCAATCGTGGCACTGCCATTCCCATCCCTGTGCCCCCATTCCCACCCCAGCGCCACCATTCCCACCCCAGTGCCCCCATTCCCATCCCAGCGCCCCCATTCCCATCTCCACCGACCCCACCCCATCTCCATCACCCCATTCCCGCCTTCTCCTCACTGTTGCCCTCCTTCCTGCCCCAGGAATTTTATCATCCCTTCATGCCCAACTCTGCCGGAGGGAGGGAGGGAGATCCATGGACCTCCAACCGGGATCCCTCCGGAACTGGGATCCAGCATCCCAAAATCAGGGCCTGGCCTGGGGCTTGGAGCCCCTTCCCAGCTGGATTTGAACCCTCTGGAAAATCCCCTGGGAGCTCTGCAGGGAGGGCTCACCCAAACCCCGCCAGGATTTGGGATCTGGGAAGATCCCAGCCGGCGATTCCCAAGGCTGATTTTAATTCCTGGGAGCTGGGACGGAATTCCTGAAGATTTTTCTTTTTTGTCCTTTCCCCATGGGAAGTGAAGCCACGGAGGCTCCAAACCCCGAAGCTTTTCTTTCCCTGGAATTCCCAATCTGGGAAAATCCCTTTGAAAAGCACCCATGGCGCTTCCCAAACTCGTCCTTTACGAGGAAACCGCCCCAAAAACGGGAGCTGAGCTTTCCAAGGAAATATTCCTTCAGCCAGGATAATTCTGGAGAGGCGGGAATCGCAAAAGAGGTGAATTTTTTTCCAGTGTTCCCGAGGAAGGACGGAAATCAAAAAGTATATAAAAATTACAGAAAAAAAAAAATCTTTAATTCGAATTCTTCCTTGGCATAAATCAGTTTGCTCCTGCCTTTCCAAACTATTATTTCCAGGATGAAATGCTCCGAAAAACTTCATGGCTCCTATTTATGTCCTTAAAAAAACCCAAAACCAACCCAATTCCTGGAGATTTG
Source organism: Phylloscopus whistleri (assembly GCA_017589585.1). NCBI lineage: Eukaryota > Metazoa > Chordata > Aves > Passeriformes > Phylloscopidae > Phylloscopus > Phylloscopus whistleri. The sequence continues at coordinate 104,419 of JADMLD010000514.1, forward strand.
TTGCCTTTCTTCCCTGGATATTTCAAAACTCTCCGCATTTGGGGCCGGAGGGAAGAACCAAGCCACGATTCAGCTCCGAGCTCGTGGGAATTCCGCACCCAAGCCGCTCTTTAATTCCATTTATTTCCCATTTTCCCCTCCACCAGAACCGCATTTTCGGATTTTCGGGCCGATCCCTTCAGGGGTTTTTTGGGGGGTTTTTTGGGGTTTTTTTTGTGGGTTTTTTGAGGGTTTTTTGGGGGTTTTTTTGAGGTTTTTTTTGAGGGTTTTTTGGGGTTTTTTTTGAGGGTTTTTTGGGGGTTTTTTTGGGGGGTTTTTTGAGGTTTTTTTGGGGGGGTTTTTTGAGGTTTTTTTGGGGGGGTTGAGGGGTTTTTGAGGTTTTTTGGGGGGTTTTTTTGAGGTTTTTTTTGAGGGTTTTTTGAGGGTTTTTTTTGGTGGGGTTTTTTGTGGTTTTTTGGGGGGGCGTTTCTTTTGGATTTTTTGGGGGTTTTTTTGCCCCCTGATGGGTTCTCCCCGTTCTCCCCGGCAGATGCCAAAGGGACGATCCGGGAGATCGTGCTGCCCAAGGGGCTGGACCTGGACCGGCCCAAGCGGACGCGGACGTCCTTCACGGCGGAGCAGCTCTACCGCCTGGAGCTGGAATTCCAGCGCTGCCAGTACGTGGTGGGCCGGGAAAGGACGGAGCTAGCGCGGCAGCTCAACCTCTCCGAGACCCAGGTGAGACCCGCGGCGGCTCCTCCGGGTCAGGGACACACATGGTGGTGTCTGGTGGCCCCAAGCCCTCGGATGCGCGGAGCGATGGGCGCGGTGGTTCCTGGTGATGGTTGTTCCTCCATCCCGCCCTTGGAATGGTTGGAAGACCTGAGGGGTCTGTGGGGACGTTTGGTGTCACCTCAAGGGTCCAGCAAAGGGGTCAAGGCGAGGTTGGACGGGGCTTGGAGCAACCTGGGGTAGGGGAAGGTGGCCCTGGATGAGCTTTGAGGTTGTTCCCAACCCATGGATGATGGCCCTGGATGAGCTTTGAGGTTGTTCCCAACCCGTTCCATGATCCTGTGAAAAGCAGGAGCAATGTGCGCGGTGGTTCCCGGTGATCGGTTTTCCTCCAACCCGTCCTTGGAATGGTTGGAAGACCTGAGGGGTCTGTGGGAACGTTTGGTGTCACCTCAAATGTCTGGCAAAGGGGTCAAGGTGAGGTTGGATGGGGCTTGGAACAACCCGGGGTAGGGGAAGGTGGCCCTGGATGAGCTTTGAGGTTGTTCCCAGTCCATGGATGGCCCTGGATGAGCTTTGAGGTTGTTCCCAACCCATGGATGATGGCCCTGGATGAGCTTTGAGGTTGTTCCCAACCCATGGATGGCCCTGGTTGAGCTTTGAGGTTTGGTTGTTCCCAAACCATTCCATGATCCCATGAAAAGCAGAAGCAATGAGCGTGGTGGTTCCTGGTGATGGTTGTTCCTCCATCCCGCCCTTGGAATGGTTGGAAGACCTGAGGGGTGTGTGGGGACCCTCCCCAGCTGGTGGTGTCACCTTAAGGGTCCGGCAAAGGGGTCAAGGTGAGGTTGGGTGGGGCTTGGAGCAACCTGGGGTAGCCCTGGATGAGCTTTGAAGTTGATCCCAACCCATGGATGATGGCCCTGGATGAGCTTTGAGGTTGTTCCCAACCCGTTCCATGATCCCTTGAAAAGTGGGAGCGATATGCACAGTGGTTCCTGGTGATGAGTTTTCCTCCATCCAGTCCTTGGAATGGTTGGAAGACAGTTGGGGACAACCCTGAGAGGTCTGTGGGGACCCGTCCCAGCTGGTGGTGTCACCTCAAATGCCCAGCAAAGAGGTCAAGCTGAGGCTGGACGGGGCTTGGAGCAACCTGGGGTAGGGGAAGGTGGCCCTGGATGAGCTTTGAGGTTGTTCCCAACCCATGGATGGCCCTGGATGAGCTTTGATGTTGTTCCCAACCCGTGGATGGCCCTGGATGAGCTTTGAGGTTGTTCCCAGTCCATGGATAGCCCTGGGTGAGCTTTGAGGTTGTTCCCAACCCATGGATGATGGCCCTGGTTGAGCTTTGAGGTTGTTCCCAACCCGTTCCATGATCCCATGAAAAGCAGGAAGAGGAAGGAGCAGGAGGTGACAACCCACTGAGCTGGTGGGGCCGTGGGGTGGGGATGTGTGGGGGCTGATCCTGCTTTTCCTGCCCCCCAATCCTGGTGAGATTGTCCATGGAGTTACCCCTGGAGATCTTCTCCGTCGCCGTCCTGGGATGATGGGAAGGGATTTTCCTGGTTTTCCTGGGCTGGGGAGATCCGGGAGGACGGAGAACGGGGGTGAGCTCTGGGCTTGGCGCCTCCAATGGGGTCGTGATGGTTTTGGCTTGGAAATTCGTCGTGAAATAGCGATCGTAATGAATGAAATAATATTAATAATGGCATTTAAATAATAATAATTATAATAATAATAATACAATAATAACAATAACAATAATAGCAATAATAATTATGATTATGATGATTATGATGATTATTATGATGATTATAATAACAATAATAACAATAATATTAATGATGATGATGATGATGATGATAATAATAATAATAATAATAATAATAATAATAATAAATCGAAATATTCTGCCCTCATCCACCCCTTCCCTGCCAGATCTGCCGTAGCTTCCCTCCATTCGCACAGAGAATAATTCCAATTTTTCCGACCTTTTTTATGGAACAAACCCGTCCCGGCCGTGGGCTCCCAGGGGTGGGATTTGGGGGGATCCCGCTGCTGCGGGAGAGGAAATCAGCATTCCCGGAGGTTTTTTTGGTGGCGGAATTTCGGATTCCGAATTTCGGCGGTGGGATTTCGGCGAGGAGGAGGATTTGGGCTGGGATTCGGCCGTGCCGTGGTCGGGAGAGAGGTGGCCTTGGGTTTCCCGTTCCTGAGGTCTTGGTGTCACCTCCAAAGTGACAGGAGGGTCACGGGTGGGCTTGGCCGTGTCACACTGCGGGGACAGCTTTGTCCCCAACACGGGCACCCACGGATGTGTCCCTCTTCTTGGAATCCCGCTTCCAAGGGGTTCCTCTTCCCGGGATTTCTCTTCCCGAGGTCCCAGTGTCACCTCCACAGAGCTGGGAGTGACATGGGTGGGCTTGGCCATGTCACACTGTGGGGACAGCTTTGTCCCCTGGTGAGGGGTCCCTTTTCCCAGTGTCCTTCCTGAGGTCCCTCTTCCTGGGATTGTTCTTCCTGGGGTTCATCTTCCAGGGATTTCTCTTCCCAAGGTCCCAGTGTCACCCCATGGAGCTGGGAGTGACACAGATGGGCTTGGCCCTTCCAGGACAAGGGAGGAGCTCTGTGTCCCTGGCATGGGATCCCCCTTGCCAAATGTCCCGTCCCAAATCCCCCCTCCTAAATCCCACTTCCCAAATCCCCCTTCACAAACCCCCTTTCCCAAATCCCGCTTCCCAAGTCCCCCTTCCCAAATCCCACTTTCCAGGATCTCTCTTCCCAAATGTCCCATCCCAAATCCCTCTTCCAAAATCCCATTTCCCAAATCCCCCTTCCCAAATTCCACTTCCCAAATGTCCCATCCCAAATCCTTCCTCCCAAATCCCACTTTCCAGGATCCCTCCTCCCAAACCCCCCTTTCCAAATGTCCCTTTCCAAATCCCCTTCCCAAATCCCCTTCCCAAATCCCTCTTCCCAAATCCCCCTTCCCAAATTCCACTTCCCAAATCCCACTTTCCAGGATCCCTCCTCCCAAACCCCCCTTCGCAAATGTCCCATCCCAAATCCCTCTTCCCAAATCCCCCTTCCCAAATTCCACTTCCCAAATCCCAATTCCCCAATGTCCCATCCCAAATCCCACTTTCCAGGATCCCCCTCCCCAAATCCCTCTTCCCAAATCCCTCTTCCCAAATCTCACTTTCCAGGACCCCTCCTCCCAAACCCCCCATCCCAAACCCCCTTCCTAGGATCCCCCTCCCCAAATCCCTCTTCCCAAATCCCAATTCCCCAATGTCCCATCCCAAATCCCACTTTCCAGGATCCCCTATCCCAAACCCCCCATCCCAAACCCCCCATCCCAAACCCCCTCCCCAGGACCCCTCTCCCTGGGCTCCGCGTTTCTCCCCCCGGGCCCGGCGGATGTGCCCAGCGGGGCGCCGGGGTCGGGAGGTCACGGCTTTTCCTTGGGGATTCAACTCCCATCCTTCCCCTCCCGCCTGCCGCCTCCATCCCCGGGTGAGAAAATTCCCACCCCGTGGGCCGGGCTCTCCTCTCCCCTCCCTCATCCCTGTCTCCTTAAATTCTTCTTAAATCCCTTTCCCGGCTTTTCACACCCTTTTTCCCTTCCCCGCAGCCAATTCCCAGTTTCCAGAACCTTCTCCTGGCTCCCTGATTATTCTCAAATTCCCAAATTCCTCTGCAGAGTTCGGCCCCTCAGGCATCGCCCTTTTCCTAAATCCCGGTTTTTCCACGGCTGGGATGTTTTTCCACAGGAATTCCCAGAGTTTTAACCCGAGTTTTCCAAGCTCCCTTTTTGGGGTCTGGAAGGTGCTGATCCCACCTGGATGTGAAAATTCCCCTCCAGCCCCTCCTGTCCCCACCCAGCTCCTCCAAACTGGGATAAATCCAACTTTTTGCAGCAATCCCGGGATTTGGGGTGATTCATTCCAGGAGCAGCTCCCAGAATTTTGGGAATTTTGGTGGTGGATCCCAACCAGCAGCATCTCCTGGCTCAGGGGGGTTTTTTTGTTTGTTTGTTTTTCGGGTTTGTTGTTTTTTGGGTTTTGGGGTTTTTTTTGGTTTTTGTTTGGTTGGTTGGTTTTGGTTTGGGGGTTTTGGGGTGTTTTGGGGGGGTTTTTTTGGGGGGTTTTTTTTGGGTTTGTTTTTGTTTTTGTTTTTTGTTTGGGGATTTTTTTGTTTTGTTTGGGGTTTTAGTTTTGGTTTTTGGGGTTTTTTTGGGGGGGTTGCGGGGCTTTTTGTGGGCTTTTTAGTGTTTTTGGTTTGGTTTTGGTTTGGTTTTGGTTTGGGATTTTTTTTTTAATGGGTTTTTTTGTTTGTTTCTGTTTTGGGGTTTTTGGGGTTTTTTTGAGGACAAGGGACAGATTTTTTTTCCCAGCCCCTCCCTGGGCTGCATTTTGATTCCAAGACCAGGAAGCTGCTCCTGACTTTTCCCTTTGGATGCGCCGGGAACCCTGAAGGAAAAGGGGCCACCAGAGCTGGGATTTTTATTTTGTTTTGGGTTTTTGTTGTTTTTTTTCTTTCTGTGCCTGTGGATGTTTGGGAAGGGGAGGGGGGAAGGATGATTCATCCCGGCGAGGAGGGAATGTGACGAGATGGGAAGAGACGCGGTGTGATCGCAGCTGGAATGCTGCAGCCCGGCATTCCCGGGAGCCGGGCAGGGGATCCTGCAGAAATCCGGATGGAAATAGGGAAAAAAAGGGATTTGGGGAGAAATCCTGATGGAAATAGGGGAAAAAAGGGGAATTTAGGGAGAAATCCTGGTGGAAATAGGGAAAAGAAAAAAAGGGGGGATTTAGGGAGCTGGGCTGAGATCTTGCAGAAATCCTGATGGAAATAGGGGGAAAAAGGGATTTAGGGAGAAATCCTGATGGAAATAGGGGGAAAAGGGGGTTTGGGGAGAAATCCTGATGGAAATAGGGGGAAAAGGGGGAATTTATGGAGAAATCCTGATGGAAATAGGGAAAAGAAAAAAAAGGGGGATTTAGGCAAAAATCCAGATGGAAATAGGGGAAAAAAGGGGGGGATTTGGGGAGAAATCCTGATGGAAATAGGAAAAATAAAGGGGGAGATTTAGGGAAAAATCCTGATGGAAATAGTGGGGGAAAGGGGGGGTTGGGGAGAAATCCTGATGGAAATAGAGGCTGGAAAAAAGGGGGGATTTAGGGAGCCAGGCTGGGATCTTGCAGAAATCCTGATGGAAATGGGGAAAAGGGGAAAAGGGGAAAAGGGGGGATTTTGGGGGAAATCCTGACGGAAATAGGGGAAAGAAAAAAAGGGGGGATTTAGGGAGCCGGGCAGGGATCACCTGGAAGTGAGAGTGGGATCATCCAGGGGAGATGGGAATCATCCAGAGGAGAGGTGGATCATCCAGGGGAGCGGGAGGGAATTTCGGAGCCGCTCCTGCTCCTTCCACCCATCCAGGGAATTCCTCTTCCCTCCCGGATCTGCATCCCTGCTCTGCCTCCCGGTGCTTTTCCTAATTAATCCACGGGTGTGATTAACGCTCGAGGAGTTTAATTAATTAATTAATTAACCTGGAGTTAATTAATTAACCTGGGGAATGTTTCCATTGGGGGATATTTCCATGGAGAGGCCGAGGCGAGCTCTGAGGTCCTTGGGATGAGCTGGGAAGGGGCGGGGCCATCCCAAACCCATCCCAAATCCCAAGGGCAGCTCGCATCCACGGATTTGGCTTTTTCTGGGAAAACTCGAAGGGAAAAGTGCTCCTTCCCCAGTGGCATTATGGGATGGAAAATCCCAGGCAGAGGGGGCAGAAGGACCCGGGGGGGACAGCGGAGGGGGTGGAATTCCCATAAATCCCGGATGGGATGGGATGGGATGGGATGGGATGGGATGGGATGGGATCCATGGGATGGGATCCATGGGATGGGATCCATGGGATGGGATAGGATCCATGGATGGAATGGGATCCATGGGATCCATGGGATCCATGGGATGGGATGGGATGGGATGGGATCCATGGGATCCATGGGATCCATGGGATCCAGGGGATGGGATCCATGGGATCCAGGGGATAGGATGGGATCCATGGGATGGGATGGGATCCATGGGATGGGATCCATGGGATGGGATGGGATCCATGGGGTCCATGGGATCCATGGGATGGATAAAGGGATTTTCTCTCGGGGTCTGGAGTTCAGTGCCAGGCTCAGCTTCAGGTGACCCCGGTGTTTTCCCGCCCTTTTCGGGGCCAGGACAATGAGGTGACACTCGGGACGAGGGGCAGTCCCAGGTTGTGCCAGCAAAGGTTTAGGTTGGATTTTTGGGAAAATTCCTACATGGAAAGGGTTTTCCAACTGCCCAGGGCAGGGGTGGATCCCCGTTCCTGGGGGGATTTACCAGCCCTGGGAACGTGGCACTTGGGGACACAGGGGTGGCCTTGGTGGATGTGGCACTTTGGGGACACGGTGATGGCCTTGGTGGATGTGGCACTTTGAGGACACGGTGGTGACCTTGGTGGACATGGCACTTTGGGGACATGGTGGTGGCCTTGGTGGGTGTGGCACTTTGGGGACACGGTGGTGGCCTTGGTGGACGTGGCACTTTGGGGACATGATGGTGACCTTGATGGATGTGGCACTTTGGAGACACAGTGATGGCCTTGGTGGATGTGGCACTTTGGGGACACGGTGGTGACCTTGGTGGACATGGCACTTTGGGGACATGGTGGTCACCTTGGTGGACGTGGCACTTTGGGGACATGGTGGCAGCTTTGGTGGACGTGGCACTTTGGGGACACAGTGGTGGCTTTGGTGGATGTGACACTTGGGGACATGGCCTTGGTGGATGTGGCAGTTTGGGGACACGGTGGTGGCTTTGGTGGATGTGGCTCTTTGCGGACATGATGGTGACCTTGGTGGACGTGGCACTTTGGGGACACGGTGGCCACCTTGGTGGATGCGACACTTGGGGACATGGCTTTGGTGGACATGGCACTTTGGGGACATGGTGATGACCTTGGTGGATGTGGCACTTTGGGGACATGGTGGCAGCCTTGGTGGACGTGGCACTTTGGGGACACAGTGGTGGCTTTGGTGGATGTGACACTTGGGGGCATTGTGGCCATCTTGGTGGATGTGACACTTGGGGACATGGCCTTGGTGGATGTGGCTCTTTGCGGACATGATGGTGACCTTGGTGGACGTGGCACTTTGGGGGCACGGTGGTGACCTTGGTGGACGTGGCACTTGAGGACCCTGGCAGTGCTTGGGAGGAGTGTCTGGATTCAGGAGTCTCCAAGGGTTTCTCCAACCTCAACGATCCCATCATTCCATGACTCCTGTCTGCCTGGAAAATCCACTGGATCCTCCCGGTGTCCCCACAGGCTCCATCCGGACCTTCTCGGGGACAACTCCTGGGCCACCCTACAACTCCATCCCCTACAGCTCCATCCCACCCTACAGCTCCAGCCCCCGGAGCATCCCGGGATTCCCAAACATGGAGCAAAACATCTTGGGAAAGGCCGGGAATGTCTATTTATAGCCCGGCAATTAAGAGGAGGCCGTTAAAATTAATCACCTCGGCTCGTTAGCGGGGACGGAACCGGGGGACGGAGGGGCCGGGGCTGCGGCGGGTTTGCCTCTCCTGGGAAAAATAAAAAAGCGGGAAAGATGAGGCTGGGAAGAGCTGGGAGCCCCAAACCCTCCGTGATTCCCATTTCCCTCTGGAGTGGGAAGTGACGGGATCCAGCCCAGGTGGTTTTGAATCTTCCAAAGGGCAAAGTTGGGATCTTGGGAAGGAATTCCCGGCTGGGCTGGAATTCCCAGATTTGCTGTGGCTGCCCCTGGATCCCTGGCAGTGCCCAAGGCCGGGTTGGATCCACCTGGGATGGTGGGAGGTGTCCCTGCCATGGGAAGAGTGGAGTGGGATGGGGTTTAAGGTCTTTTCCAACCCAAACCATTCCAGGATTCTGGAGCCCCTCTGCTCTGGGAGAGCTGGGAATGTTTCCCTGGAGAAGGGAAAAATCCAGGGAATGCTCAGAGTCCCTGCAGGGGCTCCAGGAGAGCTGGAGAGGGGCTGGGGACAAGGGCTGCAGGGACAGGACACAGGGAATGGCTCCCACTGGGCAAGGGGAGCTTGGGCTGGGATCTTGGGCAGGAATTCCTGGCTGGGCTGGAATTCCCAGCTTGGCTGTGGCTGCCCCTGGATCCCTGGCAGTGCCCAAGGCCAGGTTGGATCCACCTGGGATGATGGGAGGTGTCCTTACCCTTGGGAAAAAAAGCTTTAAGGTCCTTCCCAACCCAAACCAGTTGGGAATTCTGGAATTCCGTGGTTCTTTCCTCAGGGGCCTCCATCCATCCCTACTTCCATCCCTTCTCCCGGAGCGTTTTCGGGATGGGATGAGCTCTCCCACCCTGTTTTCCTGGACCCCTTCCCTGTCTCACTCCCAGGAGGGATCTGGGCAATTCCAGAGGGTCTGGGAACAGCATCCCACAACTTCCAAATTCTTGGGAATAGGTGGCAGTGGGGGACATCACCCCCAACGACCCCACGTTTAATGGGATCAGGTCACACCTGGATGCTGAAAGCACCCGGAGTGGAGGAGGGTCCTAAATCCTGGTGCCCACCGGAGATTCCCGGGATTTGGGCACCTCCAGCAGGTGCTGGATCCCATTCCCAGATCCCTGGGTCAGGGCACGTTCCTGGAGCAGACCCAGCTCACGTGGCCCCACTAATCCTGGCCCTGCCCGGGGTGGTGGGGACATTAAAGCCGGACCTAAGCGGGGACACGGCGGTGGCAGGGCCAGGCTGGCACGGCCCCGGAGGCTCCCGAATTCCAGCACGGGGATCCCAAAAACCCAGCAGGGAATCGGGGAAAAATTCTGGATTTTTTTTGGGGGGGAGAGTTCCTAAAAAGGGGGAGCGGGAAATCGGGGTCTGCCCGTGGGGTAGGTGAGTTGGGTGTTTGGGATCCCAAAACGTCCAGGTGCTTCTGGAATTCTCCGAGCACGGAGTTAAACGGTTGATGGAAAAAAAAAAAATGGGAATAATTGGCCGAGATTTTTACCGATAAGGATTTTTTATCGTTAAGGATCCTCACCCTCACAAAAAAAAATCAGATCCCGGGATTTCAGAATTTCTGATGGGAAGTTTTGATTCCCGATGAAGCCGAGCTGGCTGCTCCCGGAGCAACCCCAGCGTCCTCCAAGCTGACTTAATTCGAATGTTTTCCTGAAAAAAATGATGGGATTTGGGTTTGGTGATGGTTTTCCTGAGTTTTGGAGCTGCTCCTGATGCTGGGCCGGAATTCCCACCCATGGGTCCCATCTAGATTTCATGGAGGGTGTCCCCACCCATCCCAGCGCTTCCCAAAACCCCAAAAACGGAGGAATTCCCCTCCAGCTTCGCCGTTGTCTCCAAATTTTCCGCCTCCAAAGGTCACCAGCCCACCCGCGAGGTTCCTTTGCCGCAAAGCCGGGAATATCCAGAATTTCCAGCTGGAGCCGGACAGGGGCTTGGCTTCCAGCTGGAATTTTGGGTCAGTGGCGGGAAAGGGGCTCCCAGATGAGGGTCAGGGAGAATTCCTTGGCGGAATTCCAGCTGGTGGCTGGAGCAGCCTTCCCGAAGGCCGCGGCGGAGGGTTTGGAACGGTTGGCGCAGCGGGATGCGCCGGAACGGCGGCCGGGGGATGAATCCATCCATGAATCCATCCGTGAATCCATCATCCATGAATCCATCCATGGATCCATCCCCGCTCGGCGCAGGGAGAGGCGGAAGGGCCGCGGGGCCGCCGTCACCAAACCCGCGTTCGGGCTCGGGGCGGCGATCCCAGCGGATTTCACAACGCCGGAGAGAGGAGAAAGAGGAGGGGAAAAGGAGGAAAAAAGGGGGGAAAAGGAGGAGGAGGAGGAGGAGGAGGAAGGTGGCGCAGGATGATGCCGGAGCGCAGGCTCCCAACGGGCGTCAGCTGCCGGCGGTTCCGGAGCTAATCCCGGCCAATTCCCGCTCGGCAGCCAGGAATAGCGCGGGATGGCGCAGCCGGGGGGCCGCACGTGTGCCAGGGGCGCGTGACGGCGCCGGGGTCAGCGGCGGGGCAGGGCCGCCCAAAACAAACACGGCTGAATAAAAAACCCCAAACACAGCTGAAAAAACCCCCAAACACGGCTAAAAAAACCCCAAACACGGCCCCGGCGCGGCAGGGTAGGGATGGCCGCGTTCGGCGGATAGATGCTGGGAGAAGGCGCTGGGGTGGATTTTTGGGAATGCCAGAGTGTGCGTTGTTGGTATTCCTGGGATCTGCCAGGGTGGGGATGGGGGCGATTCCCGCCACAGCTCAGCCAAAAATAAACACCGTTAAAAATCCCAAAACATGGCTCCGGCCCCGGTGTCGCGGAGCTGGATAAGGATTCCTGTTGTGGAGAAAAACACAGGGAGAACGAGGAGCTCTGGCATTTTTTGGGAATGTGGGAGTGCTGGTGTTGATATTCCTGGGATCTGCCAGGGCGGGGATGGGGGTTTGGGAACCCAGTGAGGGGCGATTCCCGCCACGGCTCGGCCCCGACGCGACGGGAAGCAGAGGATGAGGAGGGAAAACGGGAGCCATGTTGAGAGGAGGGCGCTTCTGGTCCCGTCCGTGCGGTGCTTTGGGATGGACGGACAGATGGATGGATGGATGGATGGGGTCAAGGCCAGGGCAGGGCCACCCAAAACAAACACAGCTAAAAACCCCAAACACAGCTGAAAAAACCCCAAACACGGCCCCGGAGCGGCGGAGCGGGGTCAGGATCGCCGCGTTCGGCGGATAGACGCTGGGAGAAGGCGCTGGGGTGGATTTTTGGGAATGCGGGAGTGCCAGAGCATGTGGTGTTGATATTCCTGGGGATGAGGGTTTGGGATCCCAGTGAGGGGCGATTCCCACCACGGCTCAGCCCTGACGCGACGGGAAGCAGAGGATAAGGGTGGAAAACGGGAGCCATGATGAGAGGAGGGCGCTTCCAGTCCTGTCCATGCGGTGCTTTGGGATGGACGGACGGACGGACGGACGGATGATGGATGGATGGGGTCAAGGCCAGAGCAGGGCTTCCCAAAACAAACACGGCTAAAAAACCCCAAACACGGCTTAAAAAAACCCAAACATGGCCCCGGCGCGGCGGGGTCAGGATTGCCGTTTTCGGCGGATAGATGCTGGGAGAAGGCGCTGGGGTGGATTTTTGGGAATGCGGGAGTGCCGGAGCGCGCGGTGTTGATATTCCTGGGATCTGCCAGGGCGGTGATGGGGGTTTGGGATCCCAGTGAGGGGCGATTCCCCGACGCGACAGGAAGCAGAGGATGAGGGTGGAAAACGGGAGCCATGATGAGAGGAGGGCGCTTCCGTGCGGTGCTTTGGGATGGACAGAAGGACAGACGGATGGATGGATGGGGTCAAGGCCAGGGCAGGGCTGCCCAAAAATAAACACCGTTAACAATCCCAAAACATGGCTCCAGCCCCGGAGTCATGGAGCTGGATAAGGATTCCCGTTGTGCAGAGAAACGCGGGAAGAACGAGGAGCTCCGGCATTTTTTGGGAATGTGGGGGTGCCAGTGTTGATATTCCTGGGATCTGCCAGGGCAGGGATTGGGGGGTTTGGGATCCCAGCAGGATGGCTGGGGAGCGATTCCTAAGGGTGGAAAATGGAATTCCGTAACGAGAGCGGGGCACTCCCCGGTGCCGTCCGTGCGGTGCTTCGGAATGCCGGGATGGACGGACGGACGGACGGAGGGACGGATGGACAGATGGATGGATGGACGAATGGATGGATGGATGGACGGACGGATGGATGGATGGATGGATGGGCAGTCACTGGGCCGCAAACCCGCACAAATCCCCGGATCCCTGAGATCCGTGGAACGATGAGCTCCCACCCTTTGCCTTCCCGGATAAAGGCGTTTCCGTCGGGATTCCCCTCTCGGGAACAATTCCTTTCGTGGCTCTGAGGGGAAGGGCAGGGATGGGAGCAGCAGCCCGGAGAAAGAATCCCAGGACACGGCGCTCTCCGAGGCCACGGCACGGGATTCCGGGGATCCAGCCCCTCGTGGGCTCCATCCCGGTGCCCATGGCCATGGAAAACCGGGATGGAGCTGACGCCGTGGGCTCCGGATAATTCCGTCGGCTCCAGACAACGCCGCGTTCCCATTTTCATTCCCATTTTCAGGGAATCAGGGCATCGGGATGATGTGGGAGGCGTGATCCCATCCCAAGGCTCCGGGTTAGGAAGCGCACCCGGCCCCTCAGATTTGTAAATCCTTCATGATAAAAAGTGAATTATTCCCTTTTTTGTTTTTGTTTTTTCCTGGCTGGATCCGAACTCCCTGGGGCGCCGGGCCGCGGCGTTCCGAGCGCGGTGACATTTGGGATGACATTCCAGGTGCCAGGGAGCAGGGGAAGGGACGCCTTCCTGCTTTCCTGGAGTCCGAGGGATGGATCCATAGGGAAAGGATCCGTGGGAGGAGGAGAAATCCAGGAGGATCGCAGGGGTTTGTTTGGTCGTGGAATAGGGAGTGGGAAATGAAAATAAAATAAAATAGAATAGAGTAGAATAAAATAAAATAGAATAGAGTAGAATAAAATAAAATAAAATAAAATAAAATAAAATAAAATATGCAATAAAACGTAAAGCATAAATTCAAATATAAAATATTATTAAATTAAATTAAATTAAATTAAATATATAATATGAAATATACTATATATAGTATATATATTCCTATATACATTAAATAAAAAACTAAAAGTAAAAAATAAAAATAAAAGTATAAAAACTAAAAACTAAAAAATGAAAATTATGAAAAATAAAATATAAAACAAAATACAAAATAATAAAATATAAAATATTATATATTATATATTATATATTATATATTATATATTATATATTATATATTATATATTATATATAAAATATTATATATAAAATATAAAGAAAGCGTATTGGCTCAGGGTAAAGGAATAGAATGGAATAAAAAATGGGGAAATTGAATAGAATAGAGTAGAAGAGAACAAAGTAAAATAAAGCAGAAGAAAATTCTAAAAATTTAATAAAAGACAAACTAATTAAATAATAAAATTAAATTAAAATAAATTTTAAAAATTCCATTTAAAAAAATTAAATTAAAATAAAATAATTTAAAAATAATAAATATAAAAATGAAAAATAGAAAATAGAAAATAAAAAATAAAAAATAAATAAAATAATAAAATAATAAAATAATAAAACAATAATTAATAAAATAAAGGATAAAAACGTGAGTATTATCGCAACATATATATATAATCTAAATATCTATAATATAAAATATCATATAAAAATATATTACACAATAATTACGTTATATACAACATATACTATAACTGTACATTGTTTACTATGTATTATATGTTAGTTATTTTTATCGTTCTATATTAATAACAGCTATTACTATATTTATAAATTAATAAAAAATATCTGAATGACAGAATACTTAATATATAATAGAGAATTTAAAAATAAAAATAGGAATATGCAATTAAATGCAATAGAGAAAAGAAAAATACGTAATTAAATATAACATAAAACAATAACTATATAATATTTATTCTATAGATATAATAACTATATATTTTTATATAATAGCTGTATATATTTAAATTTATATTATATTACTAGATAACAACTATACATTTATATATGATAGAATAATGTGCGTATATATAATTTTTAGATATATTTTATATAATAGCTATATATATTTAAATATATATTATATTACTAGATAACAACTATACATTTATATATGATAGAATAACGTGCATATGTATAATTTTTAGATATATTTAATTCTCCATTATTTAATATTTCACACAATTTTCCAGCCCCCCACAGACCCTTCCCCAGCACTTTGGGGTCTCTGTGCCGTGATTCCTTTTTCCCGTGTTCCCGTTCCCTTGGTCGGCTGGGAGAGCTGGGAATGTTCCCCTGGAGAAGGGAAAAATCCAGGGAATCCTCCGAGCCCTGGGATTCCAGAGGAGAGCTCCGATTTTGGGATGATTCAGGATTTTGGGGTGATTCAGAATTTTGGGATGATTCGGGATTTTGGGATGACTCAGGATTTTGGGGTGACTCAGGATTTGGGATGATTCAGGATTTTGGGATGATTCAGGATTTGGGGATGACTCAGGATTTTGGGGTGACTCAGGATTTTGGGATGATTCGGGATTTTGGGATGACTCAGGATTTTGGGATGATTCAGGATTTTGGGATGATTCAGGATTTTGGGATGAGTCAGGATTTTGGGGTGATTCAGAATTTCAAGATGATTCAGCATTTTGGGATGATTCAGGATTTTGGGAATGATTCAGGATTTTGGGGTGACTCAGGATTTTGGGGTGACTCAGGGTTGGACCCCACCGAGCTCCACGGGGCGTTTGAAACCCCAAATCTTTTATTGGGGTGTGGGGAGAACCCCGGGCCAGTGACAGCACCCGGGAATGCCGGGGCTGCCCCAAATCCCTGGGAGTGTCCGAGGCCGGGCTGGACAGGGCTTGGAGCAGCTGGGACAGGGAAAAGTGTCCTGAGCATGGATGGGGTGGGGATGGGATGGTCCTGGAGGTGCCTTCCACCCCAAACCATTCCAGGGTTGTGGAGCCGGGCTGGGAGAGCTGGGAATGTTCATCTGGAGAAAGGAAAATCCAGGGAATGCTCAGAGTCCCTGCAGGGGCTCCAGGAGAGCTGGAGAGGGGCTGGGGACAAGGGCTGCAGGGACAGGACACAGGGAATGGCTTCCCATGGGGAAAGTGACATTGAGCTGGGATTTGGAATTCCTGGATCTTGGAATGGAATTCCCAGATTTTCCCTGGAAATGTCCAAGGCCAGGTTGGATCCACCTGGGACAGTGGGAGGTGTCCCTGCCATGGAAAGAGTGGAGTGGGATGGGATTTAAGGTCTTTTCCAAACCATTCCAGGATTCTGGAGCTCTTTTGCTCTGGGAGAGCTGGGAATGTTCCCCTGGAGAAGGGAAAACTCCAGGGAATGCTCAGAGTCCCTGCAGGGGCTCCAGGAGAGCTGGAGAGGGGCTGGGGACAAGGGACAGCACACAGGGAATGGCTTCCCATGGGAAAAGTGACACTGAGCTGGGATTTGGAATTCCTGGATCTTGGAATGGAATTCCCAGCTTTGCTGTGGCTGCCCCTGGATCCCTGGCAGTGCCCCAGGCCGGGTTGAACATCGGGATCCACCTGGGATGGTGGGATGTCTCTCTCCCTTGGAGGGAACGGGGTGGGATTCAAGGTCCCTCCCACCCCAAACCATTCCGGAATTCTGGGATTTATGGAAATTCCTGCTCTCCCAGAGGCGCTTCCCTGCATCCAGGTCCGACCCCACCGGGATATCCCACATGGGGTCGGGACATTTCCAGCCCCCAGGAGCTGCGGGAGATTCCCAGGATTCCTCCCCCTCATTCCCGTTCCCTCCCAGCTGGGTGTCCTGACTGCCCAGAGCCAAAAAAAAATCCGGGAATTGTTTTTTCCTTGGGAAAAAGGACGGCCTTGACCTCCCTCTCCTTCCCACCATGGACAAACACGATATTCCAGAGGGCAGGAGTGGGAATATCCTCCGGGATAACCCGGGAACGGAGGTGGACGGGGAAGGAATCGGCTTCTTGAGGGGAGGGAAAAAAGACCCCACCAGGGGAAGTTTCCGCTGGGATTTGTGGAAAAATCCGGAGTGGGAGGAGCGGGAGGTGGAAAAGGGCAGGAGGAGGGGATGGAAGAGGATGAGGCCGGAGGGGGAATTACTCATGGATCTGTCACGGCTCTGAGCGGATCCGCGTCCCCCCGGCGGGAGCTTGAGGATGATGGAGGCTGAAAAGGACGGGGAGGCGCTAATTGGGGACGGGCTGGGGACAAACTTCGGCCACCCAGGTGTCACCGGGGCGGGCTGGGGTCACCCCGCGGGGTGGAGGGGAGGTTGGTGGGGTGGTGGGCACGGGGAGGAGCCGGAGAGGGGAATTTGGGATGGGGGACAACAGCCCTGGGGACCCGGATCTGCTCCCAAAACCGTCCCGGTGGTCAGCACGGAGTGACCAATGGGGTCAGTGACATGGGGACACCAGCTCTGGGGTCAGTGGGACAGGGACATCAGCTCTGGGGACCCGGATCTGCTCCCAAAACCGTCCCAGTGGTCAGCACGGAGTGACCAATGGGGTCAGTGACGTGGGGACATCAGCCCTGGGGACAGGCATTGTTCCCAAAATCGTCCCGGTGGTCAGCACAGAGTGACCAATGGGGTCAGTGACATGGGGACACAGCTCTGGGGTCAATGACATGGGGACACCAGCCTTGGGGTCAGTGGGACAGGGACACCAGCTCTGATGACAGGCATTGTTCCCAAAACCATCCCAGTGGTCGGTGTGGAGTGACCAGTGGGGTCAGTGGGATGGGGACATCAGCTCTGGAGACCTGGATCTGTTCCCAAAACCGTCCTGGTGGTCAGCATGGAGTGACCAATGGGGTCAGTGACATGGGGACACCAACCCTGGGGTCACTGGGACAGGGACATCAGCTCTGGGGACCCGGATCCGCTCCCAAAACTGTCCCAGTGGTCAGCACGGAGTGACCAATGGGGTCACGGGGATGGTGACACAGCTCTGGGGTCAGTGGGACAGGGACATCTCTGGGGACATAGATCTGTTCCTAAAACCATCCTGGTGGTCAGTGTGGAGTGACCAATGGGGTCAGTGGGATGGTGACACCAGCCCTGGGGTCAGTGACATGGGGACTTCAGCTCTGGGGACAGGCATTGTACCCAAAACCATCCTGGTGGTCAGCACGGAGTGACCAGTGGGGTCAGTGACATGGTGGACACCACTCTGGGGTCACTGGGATGGTGACACAGCCCTGGGCTCAGTGACACGGTGACACCAACCCCGGGGACCCGGCCGTGCCCGCTGTCACCCGGTGCCTCGGTGTCCCCGTGCCGCGCGTCGCGGGTGTCCCCGAGGGGAGGCGCGGGCTGGGGCGGTGCCCGGCGGTGGCGGGAGGCGATGTCCCCACGGTGTCGGTGTCCCCCGGTGTCCCCCGGTGTCCCCCGGTGTCCCCCGAGGCTCGGGGCCACCCCGCGCTGTGCCTCCTTTGTCCCCCGGGGCGGTGTCACCGCGGGCCCGGCCTGTCCCCAAGGAGCCGCCGGTGACACCCGGGGGACGCTCCTGGGGGGTCCCTGCCGCTCTAACCCGAGTGTCTTCCCCATCCGTGTCCTCCCCTCACCTCCGTGTCCGTCTGTCCGTCCCTCCCGCCTCTCTCTGTCTCTCTCTCTGCCTCTCCTGCCCCCTCTGCTCTGCCAGGGAGGGAGGGAAGGAGGGAGGGAAGGGGGTTCGGGGGGGGGCCGGGGGCCGCGGGCTGGGGGGTCCCGGGGGGGCGGGCAGGGGCAGTTTTGGGGTGCTGGGTTCCCTCCTGGGTGCGGGTGTCCTGTCCCCCCAGAAATCCAGGGCCACCAGAATCCAGCCTGTCCCCCTCACGGGGGGTCACCCTGCCCGGGAAGGGTTTGGGGATGAGGAGAATCCAGCCCCTCGGAATTCCCGGGAGCACCAGCACAGGGAGAGCCGAGCACTGCACGGGGGGAGCTCTGAGCTCCTTCCCGGGGCTCCCGCCCCCAAGGTCCCATCCTGGGGGTCCCTTCCCGGGGACAGGAGCCTGAGGTCCCTGGGGGGACCATCCCTGGGGTCCTGTCCCGAGTCCCATCCCTGGGATCCCATTCCTTGGGTCCCATCCATGGGACACCATCCCTGTGCTCCTGTCCCTGGGGGCCCATTCCAGGGACAGAGCCTGGGGTCCTGAGGGTCCCATTGCTGGGATCCCATTCCTGAGGTCCCATCCCTGAGGTTCCATCCATGGGATCCCATCCCTGAGCTCCTGTTCTGAGTCCCATCCATGGGATCCCATTCTTGGGGTCCCATCCCAAGAACAGGAGCCTGAGATCCCGTTCCTTGGGGTCCCATCCATGGGACACCATCCCTGGGCTCTTGTCCCGAGTCCCATCCCTGGGATCCCATTCCAGGGTCAGAGCCTGGGGGGTCCCATTGCTGGAATCCCATCCCTGAGGTCCCATCGCTGGGATCCCATTCCTGAGCTCCTGTTCTGAGTCCCATCCATGGGAACACATTCCTGGGATCCCATCCCTGAGCTCCTGTTCTGAGTCTCATCCCAGGGATCCCATTTCTGGGGTCCCATCCCAGGAACAGGAGCCTGGGATCCCATTCCTTGGGTCCCATCCATGGGACCCCATCCCGGAGCTCCTGTCCTGAGTCCCATCCCTGGGATCCCATTCCAGGGACAGAGCCTGGGGTCCTTGGGGTCCCTTCACTGGGATCCCATTCCTGAGGTTCCATCCCTGGGATCCCATTCC
Source organism: Phylloscopus whistleri (assembly GCA_017589585.1). Lineage (NCBI taxonomy): Eukaryota > Metazoa > Chordata > Aves > Passeriformes > Phylloscopidae > Phylloscopus > Phylloscopus whistleri. Next base: position 123,525 of record JADMLD010000514.1, read on the forward strand.
TGGGGTCCCATCCCTGGGGTCCTGTCCTGAGTCCCATCCCAGGGATCCCATTCCAGGGGTCCAATCCCAAGAACAGGAGCCTGGGATCCCATCCCTGGGTTCTCATCCCTGTGCTCCTGTCCCAAATCCCATCCTTGGGATATCATTCCTTGGGTCTCATTCCTGGGATCCCATCCCTGGGCTCCTGTCCCCAGTCCCATCCTTGTGCTCTCATTCCCGGGGTCCCACCCGCAGCCTCCGGCCCCTCTCCCTCTCCCTCCCGGCTTTGCAGGAATTCTCCTTTCCCTGGAAGCCCCGCAGGAATTCTCCTTTCCCCGCAGAAATTCTCCTTTCCCCCCAGGAATTCTCCTTTCCCCGCAGGAATTCTCCTTTCCCCGCAGAAATTCTCCTTTCCCCGCAGGAATTCTCCCTTTCCCCGCAGGAATTCTCCCTTTCCCCGCAGGAATTCTCCCTCTCCCTGGCGGAGGACGGGCGGGTTTTTCGGCCGCTTTATTTTAATTACTTCTCTCTCTCTCTCTCTCTCGTATCTCTCGCTCTCTCCTGGCTCTCGCCTCTCTCTCTCTCTCTCCCCGGACCCCTCCGCGCTCTCTGTGCCGTCCGTGCCTTCCTGTCCCCCCCCCCCAAAATCCCACCCCAAAACCCCCAAAATCCCCCACCCCAGGTCAAGGTGTGGTTCCAGAACCGCCGCACCAAGCAGAAGAAGGACCAGAGCCGGGACTCTGAGAAACGCTCGGCGGCCGCCGCCGCCACCTCCGAGTCCTTCGCCACCTGCAACATCCTGCGGCTGCTGGAGCGGGGCCGCCTGCTCTCCGCGCCCGCCCCGCCGAGCCTCCTGTCCCCCATCGCCAACCCCGCCGGGAGCACCGGGAGCACCGGGAACGGCGGCTCCGGTTTCACCGGGAACAGCGGCTCCGGTTTCACCGGGAACACCGGGAACACCGGGAACGGCGGCTCCGGTTTCACCGGGAACACCGGGAACGGCGGCTCCGGCTTCACCGCTCCGAGCTCCGCGTCCTCCCCCGGGAACGGCGGCTCCGGTTTCACCGGGAGCAGCTCCGGTTTCACCGCTCCCAGCTCCGCGTCCTCCCCCGCGAGCGGCGGGACGGTCCCGGCGGTTTTCAGCCTGCACCTGCCGCTTCTGGCCGCTGCTTCTTCTTCATCGTCTTCCTCCTCCTCCTCTTCATCCTCGCCGCCGCCGCCGCCGCGGCTGCCGCCGGGGAGGCCGCTGTGTTTCGGGGCGCCGCCGCCGGCGCTGCTGCTGGGCGGGCGGCACCACCCGGCCGGCGCCGCCTCGGCCTTCGAGCCGTACACGCGGCTGGGGAGGAAGGACAGCGCCAGAGCCGGCAAGGAGCACAGCCCTTAAAAACGTCCCCCCAAAAAAAAACCCAAAAAAACCCCAAAAAGTGTCAAAAAATGTCACCTCCCCACCCCCTCCTCCCCCGCCACCAGCTCGTCCCGCTCGGGGTTGAGCTGGTGACAATCCCGGGGGTCCTCACCTCTTGGGGGGGTCCTGTGTCACCCAAATCCTCGCTGAAGGTGTGGCCGGGAAGGGACAGGAGGTGTCCCCGGGTGTCCCCTCCCCTTGGGGAGGGGTCCTGTGTCACCCAAATTCCCGCCCGGAGGGGACAGGAGGTGTCCCCGGGTGTCCCCCCTCCCCTTGGGGAGGGTCCTGTGTCACCCAAATCCCCGCCCGGAGGGGACAGGAGGTGTCCCCGGGTGTCCCCCCTCCCCTTGGGGAGGGTCCTGTGTCACCCAAATCCCCGCCCGGAGGGGACAGGAGGTGTCCCCGGGTGTCCCCCCCGCCACCTTGGGGAGGGGTCCTGTGTCACCCAAATCCCCGCCGGGAGGGGGCAGGAGGTGTCCCCCGGGTGTCTCTCCCGCCTTGGGGACAAAAGGGACAGCGCCAGGTGGTTCTGTCCCCCCCCCACACGGGAAGAAGCGCCGTGCCTCAGTTTCCCCGCCGGACTGTCCTGGCTGAGGTCACCCTGGGGTGTTTGTCCTCCCAGGGGACTCCGGTGGCCCGCGGTGATGTCCCCAAGGCCGCCGGTTGTCCCCGTGATGGCGACGAGCGGCTGCGGCCAACCCTGGGACACTGGGACACCCTTGGCGGCCACTTGTCACCTGTCACAGCCCGGGGTCCCCTCCCGGAGGGTGACAGTGGCTTCCCGCGGGGCTCGGGGGGGCTGAGGGTGGCCTTGGGGACCCTGGGGGGCTGAGGGTGGCCCTTGGGGACAGGGGCGGATGTTGGGGGAGGGCTGTGGTGTCACGGGTGGCACCCTGGGGTGGCATCACCTTGCCGGGACATCCTGAGGTGGCATCACCATGTCGAGGTGTCCTGCGGTGTCACCACCTTGCCACGACACCCCGGGGTGTCACCACCTTGTCCAGGTGTCCTGGGGTGGCATCACCTGGTATCCCATGGTGTCATCACCTTGCCAGGACACCCTGTGGTGGCATCACCTTGTCCAGATCTCCTGGGGTGTCACCACCTTGCCAGGACACCCCGGGGTGTCACCACCTTGTCCAGGTGTCCTCTGGTGTCACCACCTTGTCCAGGTCTCCTGGGGTGTCACCACCTTGCCAGGACACCCCGGGGTGTCACCACCTTGTCCAGGTGTCCTCTGGTGTCACCACCTTGTCCAGGTCTCCTGCAGTGTCACCACCTTGCCGGGACACCCTGAGGTGGCATCACCATGTCCAGATGTCCTGGGGTGGCATCACCCGGTCCCCAGGGTGTCACCACCTTGCTGGGACACCCTGGGGTGTCACCACCATGTCCAAGTGTCCTGCAGTGTCACCACCTTGTCCAAGACACCCTGTGATGTCACCACCTTCTCCACGTGTCCTGGGGTGTCATCATCTTGCCAGGACACCCTGTGATGTCACCACCTTGTCCAGGACGTCCTGGGGTGTCACCACCATGTCCAGGTCTCCTCTGGTGTCACCACCTTACCATGACATCCTGAGGTGGCATCACCATGTCCAGGACACCTTGGGGTGCCACCACCTTGTCCAGGTCTCCTGCGGTGTCACCACCTTGCCAGGACACCCTGAGGTGGCATCACCTTGTCCAGGTGTCCTTGGGTGTCACCACCTTGCCAGGACACCCTGTGATGTCACCACCTTGCCTGGACACCCTGAGGTGTCACCACCTTCTCCACGTGTCCTCTGGTGTCACCGCCTTTGCCAGGACACCCTGCGGTGACATCACCCCACAGTGCCACCCCCTCCCGCCCCTCCCCCCATCGCTGTCCCCTCCCCCCGCGGGGACCCGGCGGTGACAGCACCGGGGGGACACCCCCAGCCCCCTCCCCCCACCCGTGCCCCCCGAACCCGCCGCCGTCGATTCGTTCATTAATTAATCATGTTAATTAACACCGAGCATCCACACCCCTGGGGGGGGGGGACACAGGGGCCCGCGAATTCCCAGGATTTTGCAGGGAAATATTTAAAATAAAAAGATTTTATCAGAAATTTGGAGGTTTTTGCTCTTTATTTTGTGTCATTTTGCTCCTCTTTTTTTTGTCATTTTGCTCCTTTTTTTGTCATTTTTCTCCTTTTTTTTTTGTCATTTTCCTCCTTTTTCTTGTCGTTTTGCTCCTTTTTTTTTTGTCATTTTGCTCCACTTTATTTTTTGTCATTTTCCTCCTTTTTTTTGGTCATTTTCCTCTTTTTTTGTCATTTTGCTCCATTTTTTTGTCATTTTGCTCCTTTTTTTTGTCATTTTGCTCTTTATTTTTTGTCATTTTGCTCCTCTTTATTTTTTGTCACTTTGCTCCTTTTTTTGTCATTTTGCTGCTTTTTTTTTCATTTTGCTCCTTTTTTTGTCCTTTTGCTCCTTTTTTTTATTTTGCTCCCTTTTTTTGTCATTTTGCTCCTTTTTTTCTGTCATTTTCCTCCCTTTTTTTGTCATTTTCCTTCTTTTTTGTCATTTTGCTCCTTTTTTTTTTTTTTTTTTTGTCATTTTGCTCCTTTTTTTTCTCATTTTGCTCTTTCCCCTTCCCCGTTTTTACGGAATTGTTATTTATTCCTCCTTTTTGCTTTTCCTTCTTCCCATCCCGGGATTTTTCCCCACCCGGAAAAAAATTCCCGGGCTCGCCGGGGAGGAACCCGGTGGAGAAGCGACCCCCAGACCCCCAAAACCTCGGCGGCCGGAGGGAATTTGGGGACATTTCGGGGAAAAACAAATCCCGGCTTGGAACGCGCGAATATCCTTGGGGTTTTTCCTGCCTCGCTGCTCCTTTTTCCCCCCTTTTTCACCCCAAAACCCCAATCCAAAGCTTTCCCCAAGCTCCTTTCCCTGTCGCGGGGGGTCGGGGACACCCCCGGTTTGTCCCACCCCGTTCCGGGGGCTCCTCCGGTCCGGGATGACTGGAAAAACAACGGTTGGATGTCAAATTTTTAGGGGAAAACGTGGGGTTTTTAATGGTTTCTAATCCTAATAAAAGTCCCGTCCTGTCTCCTCCTCCGTCCCCTGTGGGGTCCCTGGGTCGGGGTGTCACCGTCCCCCCGGGGGGTGACACCGCAGGGTGACATTTCTGAGGCCACCCTTGCCCGCAGAGCCCCCGGGGAGCCGCGCATCCCCTTTTTCCTGCCCCTCTTCCTTATCCCGATCCCTCATCCCTGTTCGTTGTTCCTTATCCTTTATCCCCGCCCCCGTCCCTTATCGCTATCCCGCTATCGCTATCACTTATCCCATTCTCATTCCTTATCGCTATCCCAACCCCTTATCCCAATCCCTATCCCTATCCCTATCCCTATCACAATCCCTATCCCATTCCCTATCCCTTATCCCTATCCCTTATCCCTATTCCAACCCCTTATCCTAATCCCATTCCCCATCCCTATCCTTATCACAATCCCTATCCCATTCCCTATCACTTATCCCTATTGTTATTCCTTATCCCTATCCCAACCCCTTATCCCATTCCCCATCTCTATCCCTTATCCCTATCTCTATCCCAATCCCTTATCCCCATCCCTACTCTCATTCCTTATCCCTATCCCTATCCCTTATCCTTAATCCCTATGGCTATCCCTTATCCCTATCCCATTCCCTATCCCTATTCTTATTCCTTATGCATATCCTTATCCTTTATCCCTTATTCCTTAACCCTATCCCATTCCCAGTCCCTTATCCCAATCCCTTATCTCTATTCTTATCCCTTAACCCTATCCCTATCCTTATCACAATCCCTATCCCATTCCGTATCCCTTATCTCTATCCTTATCCCTATCCCTATCCCAATCCCTATCCCTATCCCAATCCCTATCCCTATCCCTATCCCTATCCCTATCCCTATCCCTTATCCCTTATCCCTTATCCCTATTCCAACCCTTTATCCTAATCCCATTCCCCACCCCTATCCCTATCACAATCCCTACCCCATTCCCCATCCCTTATCCCTTTTCTTATTCCTTGTGCCTATCCCAACCCCTCATCCCATTCCCCATCTCTATCCCTTATCCCTATCACAAACCCTATACCATTCCCTATTTTTTATCCCTGTTCTTATTCCTTATGCATATCCCTATCTCCATCCCTTAACCCTTATCCCGTTCCTTATCCCTATCCCTATCCCTATCCCTATCCCTATCCCTATCCCTATCCCTGTCCCATTCCCTATCCCTATCCCTATCACTATCCCTGTCCCTATCCCATTCCCATTCCCATTCCCGTTCCCATTCCCTCTCCCTTATCCCATTCCCATAACCATTCCCATTCCCATTCCCATAACCATAACCATAACCATAACCATAACCATAACCATAACCATAACCATAACCATAACCATAACCATTCCCTCTCCCATTCCCATTCCCATTCCCATTCCCATTCCCATTCCCATCCCCATCCCCATTCCCATCCCCATTCCCATTCCCATTCCCTCTCCCTTATCCCATTCCCATTCCCATTCCCATAACCATAACCATAACCATAACCATAACCATAACCATAACCATTCCCTCTCCCATTCCCATTCCCATTCCCATTCCCATTCCCATTCCCATTCCCTCTCCCTTATCCCATTCCCATTCCCATAACCATAACCGTAACCATAACCATAACCATAACCATAACCATAACCATTCCCTCTCCCATTCCCATTCCCAGTCCCTCTCCCATTCCCATTCCCACTCCCATTCCCATCCCCATTCCCATCCCCATTCCCATCCCCATCCCCATTCCCATTCCCATTCCCATTCCCATTCCCATTCCCATTCCCTCTCCCTTATCCCATTCCCATTCCCATTCCCATAACCATAACCATAACCATAACCATAACCATAACCATAACCATAACCATAACCATAACCATTCCCTCTCCCATTCCCATTCCCATTCCCATTCCCACTCCCACTCCCACTCCCACTCCCACTCCCACCCCCATCCCCATCCCCATTCCCATCCCCATTCCCATTCCCGTTCCCTGCCCCCACCCCTGTTCCCGGCTCCCGGCCCCGGCCGCTCCCTCCCGCTGTTTACAGCCAACACGGGGACACCTGTGTCGCCGGTGTCGCGGCGCTGCGGGTGCCACCTCTGCTGCCGGTGCCACCTCTGCTGCCGGTGTCACCTTTGTCGCCGGTGTCGCCTTTGTCCCCGGCGTCACCTTCGCTGCCGGCGTCGCGGGCGGGGCGGGACCGGCGGGAGCCGGACCGGGGCTACAAAACCCGGCGGGGCCGCGACCGTGACGGGGACAAGGGACAGGGACAGGGACATGGCGGCCACCAAGGTGACAGCAGCGGCGACAGAGCTGGCGGCCGCCCGCGAGCACGGGCTGGCCGTGACCCGCGACTTCCACAGCAACCCCCGGCTGAGTGAGTGCGGGACACGGGGACACCCAGGGGACACCCAGGGGACACCGAGGCAGAGCCACGGGGACCGGGGGGGACATCCCTCTGTCCCCGAGCAGAGCGGTGCTGGTGGCAGGGACGGGGAGGGTGACACCGGGCAGGAGTGCGTGGGTGGCACTGGAGCAGGGACAGGGACAGGTGGGTGACAGTGGGGCAGGGAGGGGACAGGGACGGGTGAGTGACCCTGGGACAGGCGGGGACTGGTGGGTGACACTGGGACAGGAGGGGGTGACAGGGATGGGTGGGTGACACGGGCTCAGGAGGGGACAGAGGGGTGGCACTGGGACAGGTGGGGGGTGACAGGGATGGGTGGGTGGGTGACACTGGCTCAGGAAAGGACAGAGAGGTAGCACTGGGACAGGCGGGGGTGACAGGGACGGGTGAGTGGCACTGGGACAGGCAGGGGTGTGACAGGGACTGGTGGGTGACACCGACTGAGGAGGGGACAGAGGGGTGGCACTGGGACAGGTAGGGGTGTGACAGGGACGAGTGGGTGGGTGACACCGGCTCAGGAGGGGACAGAGGGGTGGCACTGGCACAGGCAGGGGTGTGACAGGGACTGGTGGGTGGCACTGGGACAGGCAGAGTGACAGGGATGGGTGGGTGACACCGGCTCAGGAAGGGACAGAGAGGTGGCACTGGGACAGGCAGGGGTGACAGGGACGCGTGGGTGACACCCGCTCAGGAGGGGACAGAGGGGTGGCACTGGGACAGGCAGGGGTGACAGGGACGGGTGAGTGGGTGACACAGGTTCAGGAGGGGACAGCTGGGTGGCACCGACTCAGGCAGGGTGGCACAGGGGCCACCTGTGTCTCTCGAGGGGACAGCGTGGGGCTGCGGCGATGTCCCCTCCTGGCGACCGCACCCACAAGGACCGGGAAAGTTGTCCCCACCCACCCTGGGGGACACCTGCGGAGCGCTGTGGTGACACCCCAGAGGCGCCGCCTGTCCCTTCCCCCCGTGTCCCCATCCCACATCGCGACATCGCGACACCCGGCACCTCGCCAGCGCCACACCGGGGTGGCCCATCCTCCAAAAGCCACCTTGTTCCCAAACACCCCGCTTGTCACCGAGGGCTCCCGCTGTCACCTTGGCTGCCGGGGAGTCGCCTCCTCGGGGATGTCACCTCCCCGTGTCCCCAACCGGGTGGCTCCGGGCTGGCGCGGTCCCCTCCGAGCCGAGCTGGCCCTGCCCTGTCACCCGCCGTGTTTGCTGTCAACAGCGGCCACCCTCGGGTGACACCTTGCCCGGGTCACCTGGCCCAGCGCCAGCCCTTGGCTCGGGTGTCACCCGCCTGTCCCTTGGCCAGGAAAATCCGCTGGTGACGTTTGTCACCCTGGAGGGACGCGTTTGTCACCTCCCCTCCCCCGGCACGGCCACCCAAGGCGGGGACAAATTCCTGTCGCCGGTGTGTCCCTGTCGCCCAGGTGGGCGGCTGGGGGCGGCGACAGGCGGGTCCCCGCGCCCTAAAATGTCCTGGGGGGGTGACAGCGGAGGTGGCAGGAAGGGCACAGCGAGGTGGCACAGCTGGGTGGGGGGGGGACCTGGAGGTGACATTCGGAGGGGTGGGGACACCCCCGGAATGTGGGGGAGGGGCTGGGGGCGCCTGAGATCATGGGGGGGAGGGGTTCCCCCAGTTTGGGGTCCCAGTTTGGAGTCCTGGCTTGGGGACCCAGCTTGGAATCACAGTTTGGGGTCACAGTTTGGGGTCACAGTTTGGGGTCCCAGTTTGGGGTTCCAGTTTGGGGTCCCAGTTTGGGGTCCGAGTTTAGGGTCACAGTTTGGGGTCCCAGTTTGGGGTTCCAGTTTGGGGTCACAGTTTGGGGTCACAGTTTAGGTTCCCAGTTTGGGGTCCCAGTTTGGGGTTCCAATTTAGGTTCCCAGTTTGGGGTCCCAGTTTAGGTTCCCAGTTTGGGGTCCCAGATTGGGGTTCCAATTTAGGGTCCCAGTTTGGGGCCACAGTTTAGGTTCCCAGTTTGGGTCCCAGTTTACGTTCCCAGTTTAGGGTTCCAGTTTGGGGTCCCTGCTTGGGGTCCCAGTTTAGGTTCCCAGACTGAGGTCCCAATTTGGGGTCACAGTTTGGGGTCCCAGTTTGAGATCCCAGTTTGGGGTTCCAATTTA